>LBNU01010587.1:97894-145332 GCA_014162995.1 Artemisia annua
AGTGCTTAATACATCTCATGATCAAAGGGGTATTTAATTAATTATTACAAAGTTTATTTAATAATATAAACATATTATATATTTTTGAAAAACACTTTTGGTAATAAAAGAAAATGTTTAAATCATACTAAAGATATGAATTCAAATTTTTAACCAAAATCAGTTAGTTTTTCACCAAATAAACTTTCTCCACTAAAAGACAAGGTTTCTGGCCATTACAGCTGGGCGGCCCCCTTAATTTTAAGGGGGCCGACCACGAATTAAGGGGGTCGGCACGCTCCCTGTGTCAGAAACCTTGCCTATAAATACCACCTTAAATCTCATATTTTTCCTCACCTTTTGCACGAAAATTTTTAGATCTAAATCTCTCTAAACATCTTCAAAAACTCTTTGATCATTAGATTATTAATCCTTGTTTCAAGTGATTCAATCCCTTCTCATCCATCCTCATCCAAAGTGCAAGAGAAGAATACTCCTTCAACCTCAAGTTTGAGAAGTATTGTATATTAGTTGTGTATATTGCGTATAGCATTTGTGAAGTTGTGTTGTGTGTATAATAAGTAGTTCTAGGAGAGCTAGTTGTGAATAGAAGTTGGGTAGAGAAGAAGATTAAGTAGTGAAGTAGTGAAGTGGTGTGTAGTAGTGAAGAAGTTGAGGTGTGTACAAGTGGTGAAGAAGTAGTGATAAGTTGTGTAGTGGTGTGAGATTGGTTCTAGCTAGGATTAGAACCCGACATTTAGCTTAGTGTCGTAAATTGGTGTAAGCAAAAGTCGTGTAAGGTTTTCTCCGCCATAAGAAAGTAACATAAGTGCCAGATCCTCATCCTCAATCTCGATATCAATATTCGCCAAATCAAGTATCAACTTATTAAACTCATCTATATGATCATTCAGTTTCGTACCTGGACTCATATAGAACGTGTACAGCTTCTTCTTTAGATACAGTCTGTTTGCTAAGGACTTAGTCATATACAGACTAGTCAACTTCGACCAAATTCCTGTAGCAAATGTTTCCTTGGAAACTTCCCGTAAAACCCGGTCTCCCAAGCATAGAATCAAGGTATTGTATGCCTTCTTCCTCAAAGCAGCCTTTTCACCTGTTTCCATGTCTGCGGGTAATGTCTCTAATGCAGCATCACATCCTAGTTGTACCATTAAAGCACGCATCTTTAGTTTCCAAAACTCAGAGTCATTCTTCCCATTGAATTTTTCGATGTCAAACCTAGTTATAGAACTAACCATTCTTCTTATACCTTGATAAAAACCTTGTCAAGTTGTTTCTTAACCAACTTTACCGACAAGCCTCACAAGTCGTGTGCAATATACCCCTTGTTGCTATAAACCCTTCTTGCAAATCGAATTAATTAGAATAACTCTAAACACTCTATTTCAAACAAGTANAATAGACAAGGTTTTTGGCCATTACAGCTGGGCGGCCCCCTTAATTTTAAGGGGGCCGACCATGAATTAAGGGGGTCGGCACGCTCCCTGTGTCAGAAACCTTGCCTATAAATACCACCTTAAATCTCATATTTTTCCTCACCTTTTGCACGAAAATTTTTAGATCTAAATCTCTCTAAACATCTTCAAAAACTCTTTGATCATTAGATTATTAATCCTTGTTTCAAGTGATTCAATCCCTTCTCATCCATCCTCATTCAAAGTGCAAGAGAAGAATACTCCTTCAACCTCAAGTTTGAGAAGTATTGTATATTAGTTGTGTATATTGCGTATAGCATTTGTGAAGTTGTGTTGTGTGTATAATAAGTAGTTCTAGGAGAGCTAGTTGTGAATAGAAGTTGGGTAGAGAAGTGGTGTGTAGTAGTGAAGAAGTTGAGGTGTGTACAAATGGTGAAGAAGTAGTGATAAGTTGTGTAGTGGTGTGAGATTGGTTCTAGCTAGGATTAGAACCCGACATTTAGCTTAGTGCCGTAAATTGGTGTAAGCAAAAGTCGTGTAAGGTTTTCTCCGCCATAAGGGAGCTTGTTGACATAGTGAAGAAAACTCTCGAGTTAGGTGCTCGGGGAGTGGAGTAGGACGAAGAGGCGATTAGTAGCCGAATGACTATAAATCCTTTGTCTCACGGTGCCATCTTTCCATCTCTATCTCTTTACTCATTTATTTACATACTTGTCATATTATATTCTAGTAGATATCGTTGTTTATAATTGTGCAAGTCTTTTGATATCACATAAAGTTCGGTTTGACGTTTTCATAAACAAAGTTTTTGTAAATTTAAAAGACATAAAACTATTCAACCACCCCTTCTAGTTTTCTACAATAACAATTTCCANATAGTTTGACTTTAGTTGACCAATTCTTTGGTTGACTTTTGTTGACTGTTTCTGAGCCAGTCAAACATTACCCCCTGTACCCTTTTGACCAGGTACTCCGGTTACCGTAATGTCTGCCCCCACCTTGATACCAAGGTGTACCTTTTCCTGCTCGGTTACCAAGCAGCCCGTGTTTTTGTTTTCTTCAATTTATTTAACCTCTAACTTTCTTTGAGCCACTGCAGCATCATCGTTGCTAACCTAAATATCCTCAGCTTCATGATTCCCTTGAGCTCCATGCAGTTCCACCTCAAACCAAACAGGTTCATCAACCTGTACTCCATGGACTCCTGTTTTAACACCAGGACCAAGTTGTTTGAATCCAACTTGTTTATGACCAAGTTATTTGAACCCAACTTGCTTATTACCAAGTTGCTTGAATCCAACTTGTTTTGAACCTCCATGCTTTTGTACACCATAATTCGTCACTTTTACTTCAAGAGTATACACACAGTTCTCTTTCCTGATCCCAGTCATCATAACCCGACAACCTTTGATCACCTTGACTCTGCCCATCTGCATCTTCACAGTATAACCCTCTTTTTCAAGAGTACCCAATGAAATCAAGCTTTTTCTTAACCCTGGAACATACCTGACATCTTCCAGTATAAAGCTTGAACCATCATTCAACTGTATCTTCAATTTTCCTGTCCATCTGATAGTGCATGTCCTGTTATCACCTAACTGAACCGAACCACCATCAACATCCTTGAAGTCATACAAGAAATCCATCCTAGGTTTCATATGATAAGACCCACCAGAATCCATTACCAGTTCAGTCATCTCATCATTCCCGACCACCACCAAGGCTTCTCCAAAGTAGGCGTTACCCTCGTCATCAGATGAATCAAAATCTTGATCATGCTTACCCTTCTTGACGAACCCACTTGACTTTTTCATTGGATAGTCTCTCTTCAGATGACCCTCTAAATGACATATGAAGCACTTGAGTTTACCAGTTCCACCCCTTGACTTGAACCGCAAACTTCCACCAGAATGAGCTTTCCTTGAACGATCTGACCCTCCCCTTACATATAACCCGTCACCAGTTTCTTCCTTTGTGCCTTTAGTTCTTTTCTTCAACTCCCTTGAATTCAGAGTTGCAAGAACATCCTCCATTGTCAAGGATTCCCTACCATACAATAATGTTTCCACAAAGCTTTCATAAGACGATGGCAATGACGTAATTAACATAATTGCCAGATCCTCATCCTCAATCTCGATATCAATATTCGCCAAATCAAGTATCAACTTATTAAAATCATCTATATGATCATTCAGTTTCGTACCTGGACTCATATAGAACGTGTACAGCTTCTTCTTTAGATACAGTCTGTTTGCTAAGGACTTAGTCATATACAGACTAGTCAACTTCGACCAAATTCCTGCAGCAAATATTTCCTTGGAAACTTCCCGTAAAACCCGGTCTCCCAAGCATAGAATCAAGGTATTGTATGCCTTCTTCCTCAAAGCAGCCTTTTCACCTGTTTCCATGTCTGCGGGTAATGTCTCTAATGCAGCATCACATCCTAGCTGTACCATTAAAGCACGCATCTTTAGTTTCCAAAACTCAGAGTCATTCTTCCCATTGAATTTTTCGATTTCAAACCTAGTTATAGAACTAACCATTCTTCTTATACCTTGATAAAAACCTTGTCAAGTTGTTTCTTAACCAACTTTACCGACAAGCCTCACAAGTCGTGTGCAATATACCCCTTGTTGCTATAAACCCTTCTTGCAAATCGAATTAATTAGAATAACTCTAAACACTCTATTTCAAACAAGTAAACCCGATCGTAAACTTAAAACCAAAGCTAACCACGATCGAAACTTGAATCACAAAAAGAAACCGCAAAAAAAAATCCTTTCAAGTCCAATCGAGCTAAACAACCTTAGATCAAAAATACTCGTTTAATAAAAAAAACCCTTATACACGAGCAGCACCCTTGAAGTTGTCTTTTAGTAGAAAAAAATAAACGAATTAGAGCCGATCGCTATTTTTTTTAAAAACTAAAAAACAAATATGCTTGACTTTATTAAACAGCACCCTTGCCAACTTATATTATAACCTACGTGATCATTAAATTAATATTCTTTGTTTTGAAAAAACAGAAGCAATCACGTCACTTTGTTTCAACTTCGTCTTCTTCGATATAAACCTGCAACTCACCCGAACCTCGAACATATTCGGCACCTCGGATTAACTCGAAACCACGATCTAGCACTCGATCTTCGGAGACCACAATTAACCTATGGCTCTTGATACCACTTGTTGGATAATACCTCGACAACAAACCCGACGTTCGATCGCTGAACGCTAGATCGCGAGTTGTATCGAGCATACGTAGCACCCTTAAAACGTGACCCGTTGAAGAACAAAGAAACCGACGAACAAGAATAGCTACAAGTTTAACCAACAAGAATATTGCACACGTTATTACCCTCGAACACTCCTTTATTAGAACCAATAAAGCTTACAATTCAAGAAAGAAGAATGAATAACTAGCATCCCCCCTCATCTCTATTTATAGAGATGGGGGTAGAAACCTTAGCTTGCCTTGCACTCCAAGCTACCTAATCCTAGTTCTAGTCTACTATCTAATCTAATTACAAAGTACAATTAAGTCCCTAATATATGTTTAAGTTTTACTACTTATATATAACATCACTAACCAATTCCGATAGGGTTTCAGACTCATGTCTCTTAGCAAGTCTCAAGAAGCCTCTCGTTAGAGCCTTAATGAGGCTTTCCAATAAGCTACTACGATGCTTAACGGTCTCATCACAAACACTCACTAAGTCTCTCGTCAGAAAATTAGTAGTGTCAAAACTCAAGTTTCTAGTATACTAGACAAACGTGTCATAAAGGGCCATTCTCAAGTATCTCCTTAAACTTTCCATCACATATGGAATTCTTGAGGTATTTAATCTCTAATTTACATAACCTCTTGCAAAAGTCACAATCAGGTAATAACTCAACTTCCTTCGCGAAGTAATATTAAACACAAAATTTGTGCATTCAAACAAAACTGAATGTGAGTGTATGCATTCACCTACTTGTGAAGATGTATCACCACAATGATTAACCCAAAATATATGTAGGATGAGTATTTTGATCCCAATTGATTTAAATGGTTTTAAAAGGAAAATGTGAGAAGATGTGATAAAATTTTAGCATTTACTGATTTTGAGACACTTTTTCACTGCTGCTGGTGCACAAAGTTTTTAAAGGTGCAGAAATTTTGGCCAAATACGCTCCCCCTCAATTAATGACCCGTTTTTAATTTAACGTGTTGTGGTCATTAAGTTGAGCGGCAAGGTATTTGTGAAAATTTAAGTCCAATAGCCACCATGTAAACCACAAAAACTCTCTTGAAGAATCATAAAGAGAGAGATTTTGGGATGAAAGAAGACTCCCTTCTTTTTCTAGAAAGGTTGCACTGAAGTGTACAACCTTTCGGAGGTGCAAGGATGTAAAGTAATCCATGCCCGGATGAAATTCATCCGTTGTTAGGAACAATCATCTTAATGGTGTCAAAATGGTGACGCGTTTTCCTCATTTTTGAAAACCGGGTTGCTATCTGAAGTAATAGCAAACCATCATTTAGGCAAAAAAATTTTGGTATTTTCTATTTTTTAGATTTTTATGGTTTTTCTTGGTTTTATATTTTGTATTTTTCTTTTGTTTTAAAAGAATATGTACAAGGATATGTGAAGTGAATCAATTACTCCTCATTATCTTCCTGAAGACTTTTGAGTGACTCAGGAGTGATACTCTTCATTCCAAGACGTGGGAGAATGAATTGAAATCGTTCTCTAGGAAGTGCCTTAGTGAAGATATCAGCCAGCTGAAATTCCTTCCTCACAAAGTAAAGTTCCACGATTCCCTTTTCCACTTGTTCTCTGATGAAATGATGTCGAATATCAATGTGCTTTGATCTTGAGTGCTGGACGTTGTTGCAGCAAAGAGCAATGGCACTTTTGTTATCACAGTACATCGGAACTTTGTTGTATACAAAACCATAGTCTGATAATTGAGACCTCATCCAAAGGATTTGAGCACAACAGGATGACATGGCAATGTATTCAGCCTCTGTAGAGGAGATCGATGTACTCATTTGCTTCTTTGACGACCAGCTAACCAGCTTATCTCCTAGAAATTGAGCACCGCCCGAAGTACTTCGACGAGTATCTTGACATCCCGCATGATCAGCATCAGAGTAGGCAGTGAGAGCCATTGCAGTGTCTTTAGGATACCAAAGGCCCATGTGAATCGTTCCTTGAAGGTACCTGAAGACCCTTTTGACTGCTTCTAATTGCTTTTTGGTAGGTTTGGATTGGTACCGAGCACACATGCAAACAGCAAATAAGAGATCTGGTCTGCTAGCTGTGAGATACATCAATGATCCGATCATGCTTCGATACTTGGTTTGGTCAACTATTGCCCCTTCAACATCCTCATCCAGTTTTGTCCTCTCTACCATTGGGGTGTCAACAGCATCACAGGATTCAAATCCAAATTTCTTCAGGATTTCAGTAGCATACTTGGATTGATTGATAAAGATACCGTGAGGATTTTGAGAGATTTGCAACCCCAAGAAGAATGACATTTGCCCCATCATGGACATTTGGAACTCTGTACTCATTTCATGTGCAAACCGATCACATTCCAATGGATCTAAAGAGGCGAAGATAATATCATCCACATATATCTGAACGTGGAGTAGATGCTTGCCCGACTTTCTAGTGAACAATGTAGGGTCAACCACCCCTTTGGTGAATTTGTTGGCTAGGAGGAATTTGGATAGAGTATCATACCAAGCTCGAGGTGCTTGTTTAAGTCCATAAAGTGCCTTCTTAAAATGATAGACATGATTTGGGTATTCAGGATTAACAAAACCCTCTGGTTGGCTTACATATACCACCTCCTTTAATTGACCATTAAGAAATGCGGTTTTCACATCCATTTGGTAGACAATCATATTCCGACTGGCTGCATTGGCAAGAAAGATTCTGATGGCCTCAATTATGGACGTTGTTGCAGCAAAGAGCAATGGCACTTTTGTTATCACAGTACATCGGAACTTTGTTGTATACAAAACCATAGTCTGATAATTGAGACCTCATCCAAAGGATTTGAGCACAACAAGATGACATGGCAATGTATTCAGCCTCTGTAGAGGAGATCGATGTACTCATTTGCTTCTTTGACGACCAGCTAACCAGCTTATCTCCTAGAAATTGAGCACCGCCCGAAGTACTTCGACGAGTATCTTGACATCCCGCATGATCAGCATCAGAGTAGGCAGTGAGAGCCATTGCAGTGTCTTTAGGATACCAAAGGCCCATGAGAATCGTTCCTTGAAGGTACCTGAAGACCCTTTTGACTGCTTCTAATTGCTTTTTGGTAGGTTTGGATTGGTACCGAGCATACATGCAAACAACAAATAAGAGATCTGGTCTGCTAGCTGTGAGATACATCAATGATCCGATCATGCTTCGATACTTGGTTTGGTCAACTATTGCCCCTTCAACATCCTCATCCAGTTTTGTCCTCTCTACCATTGGGGTGTCAACAGCATCACAGGATTCAAATCCAAATTTCTTCAGGATTTCAGTAGCATACTTGGATTGATTGATAAAGATACCGTGAGGATTTTGAGAGATTTGCAACCCCAAGAAGAATGACATTTGCCCCATCATGGACATTTGGAACTCTGTACTCATTTCATGTGCAAACCGATCATATTCCAATGGATCTGAAGAGGCGAAGATAATGTCATCCACATATATCTGAACGTGGAGTAGATGCTTGCCCGACTTTCTAGTGAACAATGTAGGGTCAACCACCCCTTTGGTGAATTTGTTGGCTAGGAGGAATTTGGATAGAGTATCATACCAAGCTCGAGGTGCTTGTTTAAGTCCATAAAGTGCCTTCTTAAAACGATAGACATGATTTGGGTATTCAGGATTAACAAAACCCTCTGGTTGGCTTACATATACCACCTCCTTTAATTGACCATTAAGAAATGCGGTTTTCACATCCATTTGGTAGACAACCATATTCCGACTGGCTGCATTGGCAAGAAAGATTCTGATGGCCTCAATTCTGGCTACTGGTGCAAATGATTCTTCAAAGTCAATGCCTTCTTCTTGTCTGTATCCTTTGGCCACTAGTCGAGCTTTGTTCTTCAGAACTTCACCATATTCGTCAAGCTTCACTTTGAAGATCCATTTGAGGGCGATAATCATAGCACAGTCGGGAGGGGGCACTAATTCCCAAACATCAAGTCTGTCGAATTCATGAATTTCATCCTGCATTGCAGTGAACCAGGATGTTTTAGTCAAAGCATCTTGATAATCTTTTGGTTTGACTTTAGACAGTATGGAGCTGACGAAGCACCACAAGGCATCTGTGGCAAGTTGTCTACGTGTAGATACCGGCCGAGATGGATTACCAATGATGTTGTCAATTGGGTGATCGTTTGTCCATTTTCTGATATGCTCATGAAGTTGATGACTGGGTACCGATGTAGCAGTGTTGGAATCTTCTGAAGAGGTTGCTACATTGGATGGATCTGGAGCAAATACGTTAACAAAAGGTTCATCAGCTGGTTGAGCAAAGGGATTCACTTCAAATGAATTATCAGATGCTTCTCCTTGAGGCATTGAAGAAGGTTGATCAGTGTGAGCGGTATGACTAGATGATGGAGCATTCGNGAAGCACCACAAGGCATCTGTGGCAAGTTGTCTACGTGTAGATACCGGCCGAGATGGATTACCAATGATGTTGTCAATTGGGTGATCATTTGTCCATTTTCTGATATGCTCATAAAGTTGATGACTGGGTACCGATGTAGCAGTGTTGGAATCTTCTGAAGAGGTTGCTACATTGGATGGATCTGGAGCAAATACGTTAACAAAAGGTTCATCAGCTGGTTGAGCAAAGGGATTCACTTCAAATGAATTATCAGATGCTTCTCCTTGAGGCATTGAAGAAGGTTGATCAGTGTGAGCGGTATGACTAGATGATGGAGCATTCGGACTCATAGAGATGGAGATGGAAGGCCCATTTGTAGGTTGAGGTTCATCATTAGCAGCAGCATCAGGACCTGTTACTGGTTGTTCTGGTTCGACTCTCTGTTGAGGCTCAAAATACTCATCATACATAGGATCAAATAATTTCTTCAAGTCCTCACACGTGGGTGGCACAGAAGGAGCATCAGTGATGGAGGAGGGTACAAGTCCAGAACTAATTAGTCCAGGAGTCAAAAGCTTAGATGCGGGTCCTGAACTGGAGTATCCAGGAGCCGTTTGCTTGGACAGCTCATCAAACGTGACATGGATAGTTTCCATGATTTGTCGGGTTCTTTTCTTGTAGATTCGATAACCCTTGTTGTTTGTTGCGTAGCCAACAAAAATTCCAATATCAGCTTTTGCCTTGAGCTTTCCCAAATCCTCACTATCGTTGGTTGGGTAACATAATGCACCAAAAACTCGAAGGAAGGAGAGATCGGGTTTTCTCTCGTGTACCAGCTCATAGGGGGTTTTGCTGTAAAGAGGGTGGATCAGTGATCGGTTCTGAGTGAAACAAGCAGTTGCAATTGCCTCTCCCCAGAGGAACATAGGAGCTTTAGAGAAAATCAGCATAGTTCGTGCGGCCTCTGCAAGGGTACGGTTTCGTCTTTCAACGACTCCATTTTGCTGAGGTGTTCGAGGTATGCTCCTTTGATGACTAATTCCAAGATCTTCATAAAACTGAGTAAGTTGTTGATTGACAAACTCAGTTCTGTTATCTGTACGGACGAATCTGACAATTTTATTGAGTCCAACTTGCAGCTGCTTGATTAGTTTGATGATGATTTCAGGTGTCTCGTCCTTGGATCTGAGGAACTTAACCCATGTAAACTGAGAGTAGTCATCAACGATCACTAACACATATCTCTTTCCAAAAATGCTTTGCACTCTCATTGGACCACATAGATCCATGTGAAGGGTATGATGAACTTCCATAATGGTGTTGATAGTTTTGGGTTTGTGAGATTGCTTCTTGCTTTTGCCAAGCTGACAAGCGGAACAGAGATGATCTTTTTCATACTTCAACCTGGGCATTCCTCGAACAAGATCTTTACGATTGAGCTCATTGATGGTACCGAAGTTCAAGTGATTCAAACGACGATGCCACAACAATGACTTGTTCTAGGAAGCCTTAGATAGTAAACAAATTGGTGATGACCGCATCATATCTTCAATGGATATAGTGTAGAGGTTTGAGCCACGTCTCCCTTTCAGAAGATCCACACCATCCAATCTTCTAACATAACAAGTGTGTTTTCTAAAGGCTACCTCAAGATCTGAATCACAAAATTGACTAACGGAGAACAAATTGTGCCCAAGCCCTTCTACATAATATACCTGAGAAATCACGCTGTTACCAACCACATAGTCTCCATAACCCATTATTGCACCAAAATGATCATTCCCAAATCTAACAGTCCCGATAAACTTTTTCACGAAATTTCTGAGCCGCGAGCGATCCCCAGTCATATGTTTTGAGCAGCCTGAGTCCAAATACCACAGGGCGATTTGTACGACCTGCATTTTGAACCAGACAGATATGGATAACTGGAAAACGTGGATCCCCAATCACAAGTGGGATCCGATTGGTTAGCATAAGCATTATTAATAGCAACAGAAGAGGAAGGTTCAAAAGTATCCTTAGTCATATCATAACCTGCTGGGGCACTAGACTTATGGTTAACGCATTGAGTTCCTATAGGAAAATTCCTACCAGTTTTCTTCCAAACCCTAAAATTGGAAAACCTAGGAATAGGCAGTTTAGCAAAGGGGCATTGACTTCCTATTGGGAATTTTCTTCCAGTGGATCTTCAACGATAGCCAACAGTAGAAAACTTCCTTCCTGTTGCTTTCCAAACACGTTTTCCATGTTTATAATACACAGCATGACAAACAGGGGGTAATTTGGAAGCATTCAAACATAACTTAACACACTCAACATGATTACCAGAAATTAAATAGTCATTACAGATCTCACAAGTAGCTTTAGAATTCAAATTAATTACAGTACGCCTAGTGCTAATACTAGAATCAACACGATTCATAACATTCAGATCAGTCTTATTGTTCCTAATGTGGTCTTCTACTTCCTTTCCTTGAGCACTCCTAGCTGGCGAAGTCCTAACATTCCTTGTATTGCAATTAGGCTTTGACCCGCTAGCATTAGTGACAACTTTTACTCCTGTAGAATTAATGATGGGAACATTAGATCGTGGTCTTTCTGTTTGATTATTGGTATGAGGTGTGTTATGTTCAGATGATGTTAATGGTACACAAAAAGTAACACGCTTGTTCTTATCCTTAGTGGTTGGTTCATGAACCTTATCTCTCATGCAAATAGCTTTGGGGCATGTACCAATTGCATAGTCTAAGAGTTCATATGATCTATTGGTGAGATAATAAACATCAAGTATGTCATTATCAGCAGGTCTCACCATTCTAACCTCTTCAATGGTCTCACAAAGCATGTCTAGGCAATCCTTAAGATACCTAAGGTACTCACTATGGACAAGCGCATTATTCCTAAGGGGAAGAGGAATAGTTATGGCATCACACGCATTTCTTTTAAATTTACCGGCCATGGGGAGTATTTTCTCTTTCGCCTGAGTCTTTAGATTCTCAATTTCATTTAGCAAAGAAGTTCTTTTCTTATTGGTTTTATCTCGTGAGATCTTGATTGATTCATGTAACTCTTTGTAATGTTGTTTGATCTTTGAGTTTTCGGCTTGAAAATAATCATTTTCATATTTGAGGTGTTCGATGATGTTTTGAAGTTGAAAATTTTGAGAATCTAAACACAGAGGTTTCTGAGTATCAATAACATCACATTTATTCGACTTTAATTGAGCAATTTGAACCTTCATTTTCCGAATTGTGTTAGTGTGAGCTTGAATTTTTTCATCCCGTTTGGCTAATTCAAAATATGCATCAAATTCCGGAGCATCCGAAGATATTTTGGCATTTGAGTTTTTAATTCTTTCTTCTAGATGTTGATATCTTAATTACAAATTAAGATTGTCAACCTCTAGTTTTGAAAAATGCTTGACCATGTTATCATGATCATCATTTTGAATTTTTTCACGCAATTTTAAATTCTCCCCCTCAAGCTCAACAACACAATTCTGGAAAACATTTAACGTAACAGACATTTCAAGAAATTGGGAAGCAGTTAAAGATGAATCAGTAACAGTATAAAACACATCTTGAGCAATGCACATAGCAATTAAATTATCATTCATGATGAGAGCATTCTTCCTTGCAATTTCACTATGTTGAAGATCTATTACAGTTTGTTTTCCTTCAAGTTCCAGATTTTTAAACACCTCTTTCATTTCATTAATCTCTGATTTAAGGGACGTTTCCATGCATTTAAAATGTTCTTTGATTTGTTTAAAAAATGGAATGACTTCTGTAAGATAACACTCTTTTGTAACCTCAAAACCCCTTTCCCCCTCAGTAATTCCCGTTGGAGTAGTTCTCTTTTTACATGTTTTGTCAAAATCAGCAAACATTTGATACAGAACATACATGCTAATAAGAGTTTTGCATTGAGTGGGAAGAGCTATCTGAACTAGGTTCATTGGTGTATTGGGAGGATACACCGTCGGGGTAGCAAACTTAAGGGGAGTGGTAGCCTTAAGTCATTCAGCTTTCAGTTTTTTAACGTATAAAGTCCAAAAAATCTGTTCAGGGGTTAACCTAGTTTGGGGCACGAAAACGGTCAATCGGTTCTGTTCATAGTAGTTATGGGGCTTGATATTGACACATTTTTCAATGCTCTTGGGATCCTTCATTTTAATCTCACGTCTTTTCCTATTTTCAGATTCAATTACATCAATCTCTTTTGTATTACGCACATCAGGTGGGGCATAATTGGGCTTAAGCATCACATTAAAATCATATAAGGCAGGTTGAGAGGCCCTAACGCTCCTATGAAAATTAGTTNACCTTGAGCACTCCTAGCTGGCGAAGTCCTAACATTCCTTGTATTGCAATTAGGCTTTGACCCGCTAGCATTAGTGACAACTTTTACTCCTGTAGAATTAATGATGGGAATATTAGATCGTGGTCTTTCTGTTTGATTATTGGTATGAGGTGTGTTATGTTCAGATGATGTTAATGGTACACAAAAAGTAACACGCTTGTTCTTATCCTTAGAGGTTGGTTCATGAACCTTATCTCTCATGCAAATAGCTTTGGGGCATGTACCAATTGCATAGTCTAAGAGTTCATATGATCTATTGGTGAGATAATAAACATCAAGTACGTCATTATCAGCAGGTCTCACCATTCTAACCTCTTCAATGGTCTCACAAAGCATGTCTAGGCAATCCTTAAGATACCTAAGGTACTCACTATGGACAAGCGCATTATTCCTAAGGGGAAGAGGAATAGTTACGGCATCACACGCATTTCTTTTAAATTTACCGGCCATGGGGAGTATTTTCTCTTTCGCCTGAGTCTTTAGATTCTCAATTTCATTTAGCAAAGAAGTTCTTTTCTTATTGGTTTTATCTCGTGAGATCTTGATTGAATCATGTACCTCTTTGTAATGTTGTTTGATCTTTGAGTTTTCGGCTTGAAAATAATCATTTTCATATTTGAGGTGTTCGATGATGTTTTGAAGTTGAAAATTTTGAGAATCTAAACACAGAGGTTTCTAAGTATCAATAACATCACATTTATTCGACTTTAATTGAGCAATTTGAACCTTCATTTTCCGAATTGTGTTAGTGTGAGCTTGAATTTTTTCATCCCGTTTGGCTAATTCAAAATATGCATCAAATTCCGGAGCATCCGAAGATGTTTTGGCATTTGAGTTTTTAATTCTTTCTTCTAGATGTTGATATCTTAATTGCAAATTAAGATTGTCAACCTCTAGTTTTGAAAAATGCTTGACCATGTTATCATGATCATCATTTTGAATTTTTTCACGCAATTTTAAATTCTCCCCCTCAAGCTCAACAACACGATTCTGGAAAACATTTAACGTAACAGACATTTCATGAAATTGGGAAGCAGTTAAAGATGAATCAGTAATAGTATAAAACACATCTTGAGCAATGCACATAGCAATTAAATTATCATTCATGATGAGAGCATTCTTCCTTGCAATTTCACTATGTTGAAGATCTATTACAGTTTGTTTTGCTTCAAGTTCCAGATTTTTAAACGCCTCTTTCATTTCATTAATCTCTGATTTAAGGGACGTTTCCATGCATTTAAAATGTTCTTTGATTTGTTTAAAAAATGGAATGACTTCTGTAAGATAACACTCTTTTGTAACCACAAAACCCCTTTCCCCCTCAGTAATTCCCGTTGGAGTAGTTCTCTTTTTACATGTTTTGTCAAAATCAGCAAACATTTGATACAGAACATACATGCTAATAAGAGTTTTGCATTGAGTGGGAAGAGCTATCTGAACTAGGTTCATTGGTGTATTGGGAGGATACACCGTCGGGGTAGCAAACTTAAGGGGAGTGGTAGCCTTAAGTCATTCAGCTTTCAGTTTTTTAACGTCTAAAGTCCAAAAAATCTGTTCAGGGGTTAACCTAGTTTGGGGCACGAAAACGGTCAATCGGTTCTGTTCATAGTAGTTATGGGGCTTGATATTGACACATTTTTCAATGCTCTTGGGATCCTTCATTTTAATCTCACGTCTTTTCCTATTTTCAGATTCAATTACATCAATCTCTTCTGTATTACGCACATCAGGTGGGGCATGATTGGGCTTAAGCATCACATTAAAATCATATAAGGCAGGTTGAGAGGCCCTAACGCTCCTATGAAAATTAGTTTTAGGCACTCCTTTATCCTTATTACTATGTTCATCACAAAGCTTAATGTGCTTTTGTATTATTTGAGCAGTTTGAATGGTTTGGCCTTGTGTGTACAGTTTGTTTTCAAGCTTGTTCTTTAAGGCTTTTAAGTTGGAAAAGTCACTTAAGAGTTTTGTTTCTTTACTTTGAACATCTAGTTTAAGTGTGGTCACACTTTCCTCAATCTCTTGTTTTTGTTTGGCAGATTGATCGATTTGATTTTGTAAAGATTTTATTTCCATTCTTAACTCTTCTTCCTTTAAATTCCTTTCGGTAATATATGTACACATTTGCCAATCCATTTTCTGCTCTCGTTCGGTTAGCTCAAATTTTGCACGTTGTTGATACATATTCACTTGATCTTTAAGAATATCAATTCTAGTGGTTAAGGTATCATCAGGTATAACAGCAGTGTATTCATCAAGTTCACTAATGTCATTATCAACAGAGGAATCATCATTTGGTAAAGCAGACTCGGCATTTTGATTATAATAATGCTCATATGGGACAACATTGCTATTGCCCATATCAGCATAGTCTGAATCAACAATGTCTGTGTGTTTTACTTTGTTATGAGTCCATTGTTTGTGCATCACATTATCAAAATGCGCATTGAAAGATTCTCTATTTGCTACATCAGATTCTTTATTGTTATCCACATGTTGTTGTTTTGAGGAAACATCATTGTTTTTCAAATCAACATCATCTGGCGTGACAATACTAGTTTGATGTACTTCTTCGAGAATCGTTGGAATAGCACATGTTTCATATGTGTCATACAATTTGAGTACCTCAGAGATGATGGATGATTTGGAAGATCCCGATTGTTTTGGCGATGTGACTGCAGATGAAAGCTTAGCCATGAAGATGGTCTGTGCAGTAGGTTCATCATCAACATCGGAATCAAAGGCATCACAATCTTCAGCCTGGAAGATGTTAGGGTCGTTGAGAGCAAGATCCTGGACTAGTTGGGCATCCACATCAGCATCAAAAGAATTCCCTTCATCACCCGCAAGAAAGAGCAGTTGTTCCTCATCCAACATAACCCCATTCTCTTGGGCTTGCATCAACAGCATCTTCTCTTTAAAATAGTCCGAGTTCTGAGGACATTTTGGCTGAATACAGTTTCTTGCAATATGACCTAACCCACCACAGTTGTAGCACTTGATCTGTCTTCCTTGTCCCTGATTGAACCACAATACGCCCACAGTTGTAGCACTTGATCTGAATACAATTTCCCCGGAAATTTTGTCTTTCTTGAACCACAATACGCCCATCTTCCACAACAACAAGATTACGTGGGTTAGATGAGGTCCTTAGTTGGTTGTTGGTTTGAGGAAGAGTATTCCTGAATTGTTGAACCAGCAGTGTGACTTGGTTGGAGAGATCATAAATCCTTGTGTCAATGTGAGAATTACCAGAGTCTTATAGATTAGCCTTGTCATTTGAAGAATGTAAAGATGATTGACCAAGGGAAGACTGATTCTGTGTTGCTTGGGTATTAGGATGATTGATTGAATCAACTAAGGATTGGTTTAGTCCCTGAACACTGGAGATTAGAGCAAGGGGATCATTTGAGCGATGAAATTTCTCTCTCAGCTGACGATCATACATGGCATGTTTCTCATGTTGTTGTAGATAAGCATAGAGTTTTTCATAGTTGGTGTTTCTGAGTCATTTGTTTAACTTCACAGCTGTGACAAACCGATCCCATTCTGGTGACATATTGTTGACAAACTTTGAGTTGAGTTGGATGTTGGGCATTGTCATTCTGATCATCCTCATGTCATTCACAAGCTTATGGAATCTGACATAGTAGTCATTAATGCTCTCACCTTGATTAATTTTGAAGTGCTCGAATTCATCATACAATTGAGACTCACGATCTTCCTTTGTAAGTTCTGAACCAGCTAGCAACATTTTGACATTGTCCCAAACAGCTTTGGCCTCAGTGTTGAAGTTAATCAGTTTGTAAATGTCCTTGGGTAACCCTTGTATCACAATGTTGGAAGCTCGAATATCAGCATCACAACGTTTCTTTTCTGCTTCGTTAAGATCATTGTAATTACGAGGTCTGTCAATTCCAAAGGTGACTGATCCATCTTCACTTGTGGAGATGAATCCCTGGTAGTACCCATTTGAAATGGCCCTTCATCTATCGATCTTAGAATATTCTCCCCATTTTCTTTGCCCTGAGAATACAGACGAATTCTTTTGTGACCATGACTCATAGTCAGTCTTGTCTAGCATAGGAGGTCGAGTGTCAGACCCAGCAGTTTGGATATCGTCAATAGATGTTACAGTAGTCATGATGACAAGGTCTTAAACGGGATTATACAACACACGTGACTTAAACCGAGAAATCGATTCTTTCCCGGGATTTTACTAAATTCAACCAGGAAAACCGCTAAGATAAACTAACCGCTGACAAAGTAACTGCTGACAGGTAACCGCTGAGAAAGAAAACCGCTGATAATGGTAACCGCTGACAGAGTAACCGCTAGTATAGTAACCGCTGAATATCAAACCACTGACAATAGTAGCCGCTGACAGAGTAACCGCTAGTATAGTAACCGCTGATTATGAAAACCGCTGTAGAAACTAACCACTGGAACACAAAGGACAGACTGAACTAACAGCTGAAAGCAAACCGCTAAAATAGTACCAAGTACAGCGTTATGTTCGCTGACAAATTGTACAAACCGCTGACACTAACCGCTATTACCCCAACTTAACCGCTGCCAATAAAACTTTACCGAGAAGTAAACCGCTGCCAAGAAGAAGGTCCAAAATCACTTGTACACTACACAAACGTAAGATCTAGCCAAACCAACTGATAAACTAGATGAATCTAACCCCTCTTATCCAAGAAGTACAAGAGAAAACACAAGAATCACCACGAACAAGCTCAAATATGAGTAAAACCTTCCTAAACTAATAGAAACCAATACAAACCATACATCACAAGTCCTATGATCCCTAGGATGTAACCATGGCTCTTGATACTAATTGTAGGATAATAGATGAACATTTAACACATATGGATCCTTGTGGTTTGGTTCGTTTACAAGAAAGAAAGAAAGAAAGAGTTTTAGAAAGAGAAAGTATAGAGAGAGAAAGAGATGGAACCTTGAGAGAAAACCAAAAAAAAGAAAATGAGATTATGAGAGGTTCAACCCTCTCCAAAGATGGAGAGGGCTTTTATATGTACAAGGTTTTGCCACTACGGGCTGTGGATCGGGCTGACAGTGGGTAAAGACCCGACCCGACTCCACGAATACTAACTACTTCTAATATACATATTGATAACTACTATAACTACTACGACCTAAACAATGCTTAATTGTATTTGGGGTGACCGAATCTTCTCTAAGAAAAATCGTATTCCTAACAATATATACTAGTGACATCACAGGCTCAACGTGTCACATTCAAGATGCTAATGTATACACTTAACTTACTTGCAACAAGTTAAAGTTAACTCAAACATATAGCATACATTAGATACCCCCACCATTTGGCATCATTCCCTGAGTAACAACTCAATGGGATTTTACAACGAGCCAACTTGCTTCATTAACTTGATTGGGCACCACTGACCATTCGGGTTTTCTCTATTAGTCGTGTATGTATTGTATGTATATAGGCCCGATTGTAATGTGGCCTAGCCCACAAACTAGAACAATCTTGTGTAGGTTATATATTGGTTTGTACTCATCTATTATGATCAAGGGAATAATTACCTTGATCTTAATAGATGAGTACAAACCAATATATAACCTACACAAGATTGTTCTAGATTGTGGGCTAGGCCACATTACAATCGGGCCTATATATATACAATACATACACGACTAATATACCATATTGGAAGGTAATTATTCCCTTGATCATAATAGATGAGTACAAACCAATATACAACCTACACAAGATTGTTCTAGATTGTGGGCTAGGCCACATTAGAATCGGGCCTATATACATACAATACATACACGACTAATACTCCCCCGCAGTTGGAGCGGGAGGAAGGTGGACGCTCAAACTGGATCTAAACTCTTCAAACAAAGCTGAAGGGAGTCCCTTAGTGAAGATATCGGCATATTGATACCGAGAGGGTACATGTAGAACGCGCACCTGACCAGCGGTAACCATGTCACGGACGAAATGTATGTCGATCTCTATATGTTTTGTCCGTTGATGTTGAACAGGGTTGATAGATAGATAGACGACACTAACATTATCACATTAGACAAGGGTTGCAGTATATAGAGGAGAATGTAACTCATGGAGAAGATTACGAAGCCATGCGGTCTCAGCCACAACATTAGCAACACCCCGGTACTCAGCTTCGGCACTAGAACGGGAGAGAGTTGCTGGCGCTTGGAAGACCAAGACAGTAAATTTTCACCCAGAAAAACACAATAACCTGAAGTTGACCGTCGTGTGGATGGGCAACCCGCCGAATCTGCATCTGTATATCTAACAAGGGAAGTGGTAGAAGATGAATATAAGTGGAGACCAAAATCCAAAGTCCCCCGAACGTATCATAAGATACGTTTAAGGGCAGCTAAATGAGGCCCGCGAGGATCATGCATGAAAAGACAAATCTGATGCACTGCATAAGATAGGTCTGGTCGTGTAAATGTGAGATACTGAAGGCCACCTGCAAGACTGCGATATAAAGTAGGATCCTGAACTGGAACACCTTTGGGACCCAATTTGGAGTCTGTATCAACTGGTGTTCTAGAAGGGTTACAATTGGCCATGTGAGCACACTCAAGAAGCTGAAAAGCATACTTCTTCTGAGATAGTAACAATCTTGTAGAATGATGAGTAGCAGAGATACCAAGAAAATAATTAAGTGCTCCGAGATCAGTCATGTCAAACTCACTGTGTAAGGATGCAATGAACTGCTGAAGAAGAGCTGTAGCAGATGCTATAAGGATAATATCATCCACATAAATAAGTAAATAAGCAACCTGAGAACCCTTTCGAAGAATAAATAATGAAGAATCACATCGACTGTGGTAAAACCCGACTCGTGTGGCATAACCTGCATACCTCTGAAACCAAGCACGAGGTACTTGCTTTAGTCCATATAAAGATCTCTGTAGAAGACACACATGATGAGGGTACCGAGAATCTACAAATCCTGGCGGCTGATGCATATAGACAGTCTCAGATAAATCACCGTTAAGAAATGCATTCTTAATGTCAAGCTGATGAATAGGCCACTTGTGGGACACTGCAAGACTGAGAACAGTACGGACGGTAGCCGGTTTAACAACCGGACTAAAAGTCTCGTCATAGTCAATACCAAGTTGCTGACTACTACCATTAGCAACCAAACGAGCCTTATAACGGCTCAAAGTCCCGTCAGCATGAAATTTATGCTTGAATAACCACATAGAACGAATCATATTAACACCAGAGGGCCTCGGTACAAGAACCCAAGTACCATTTTTAACAAATGCATTATACTCATCATACATAGCATTACGCCATTGAGGGTTTTTTAAAGCAACGAACGGGGATTTAGGTATAGGAGAAATGGAAGACATGTATAAAGATAAACGATTAATAGGTTTGACAATGCCTGATTGAGACCTAGTGACCATGCGGTGAGTTCGGGTGGGTTCGTTAGCTGGCTATGGAGATTGGGCTGAGGTTGTTGGTTCATTATTGGGTTGTGTTTGGGAAGTATTGGGTTGTTGCGGTAGTGGGCTTCGGGTTGTTACTGATTGTGGAGGGGTTTGTTCTTGGTTGTGAACTTGGTGAAAGTTGGTATCGGGTGGGTTAGGGTGTGGTGAATTGGGTTATTGTGGTTGTGAGATTCGTTAGATGGATGATTTGGAGGAGTGGTGACAAGATTAGTAAGAATTTGGTGAAGGTGTAGGTCTAAAAAGGTGTATGATGGTGGAGATGTGGGTGTCATGGAGCGGTAGGGAAATTGTGTTTCATCGAAGGTGACATGTCTAGAGAGAATAATTTTGTTTGTTTCAAGGTCAAAGCAACGATAACCACGATGATATGCGGGAAAGCCCAGGAAAATACATGGGGTTGCTCGTGGCGCAAGTTTGTGAGGTGAGTCAAGGTGAGGATAACAAAGGCACCCAAATATGCGTAAACGGGAGTAGTCGGGTTCTTTTTGGAAAAGTTTTGTGTAGGGGATTTCAATGTTTATGGCGGTTGAAGGTAGAAGGTTGAGGAGATATGTGGCCATGTGGAGAGCCTCGACCCAAAAGGTAGGTGGTAGATGTGCTTGAAAAAGAAGGGTACGTATGACGTTATTTATTGTGCGGATCATTTTTTCCGCCTTGCCATTTTGTTGAGAGGTTTTTGGGCAAGAAAATCTAAGTTGAATACCATTATTAGCAAAAAGTGTATGGAGTCGGTTATTATCAAACTCACCGCCATGATCACATTGGAAACTTTTTATTTCACATTTAAATTGATTTTTAACATAAGTGCGAAAATGCAAAAACTTATCAAACATGTTAGATTTGTTACGAAGGGGATAAATCCACAAGTAATGAGAGAAATGATCGAGAAAAAGAACATAATATTTAAAACCACTAGAACTAACAATAGGAGAGGTCCACAGATCATAATGAATAATATCGAAACAATGTTCAACAACAGAATCCGAACTGTAGAAAGGAAGCTTTACATGTTTGCCAAGTTGGCAGGCATGACAAACATGTGTGGATTTTTTGTCTTTATTATACGAAATAAATTTACGAGAAACAAGAGACCGTAGTACATCGTCACCGGCATGACCGAGACGTTTATGCCACGTGGAGGGACTTGTAGAGAGAAAAGCAGTAGGGATAATTGACGGTTTGGTAATTGGATAGAGATCGTTCGAACTGTCACATCGAAGAAGGATGTGGCGAGTCAAGAAATCTTTCACAGAAAAACCAAAAGCATCAAATTCAATAGTGCAATTATTATCCCGAGTAAACTAACGAACAGAGATAAGGTTTTTGATGATATTAGGTGTGACAAGTACATTATGAGGGTGAAGGGGGCGAGGAAGAGTGGGAATAATGCTATGGTCGGTGTTAGTGACGGGAATAGAATTACCGTCACCAACGTGAACAGATGGGTATAACCGTTTATTAAAAAGAGTACCTAAATTACTTGCATTAGAATTTAAATGAGAAGAGGCACCTGTATCCATGTGCCATGTTGGGTCTTGCAATGTCATAGTTCTAAAAGCACTAGGAAGTGATGGTGCTTGAGACGGGTAAAAAACGGGAGTGGGTCCGAGCAAGCCTTGGCCATTAGTAATTTGTTGGTTAGTGAACTGTTGGTGAGGAGCCGAATAGAGAACTTGTGGAGTAGGCTGTTGGGCTGAGTAGTTGTGCTGGGCTGGTGGGTGATGTGGGGTTGTTTGGTAAGTGGACTGTTGGTGGTGATATAAGGGTGGTTGGGCTATTAGTGGAGCGGTAGTGGGCTGAGTTTGTTGTTGGACCAGTCTTGCGTGGTAATAGCCAGGAGAAAACCAAGGTGTATTGTAATGTGTAGGTTGTATGCTACCAGACCAGGGAGAGGGTTGAGAACCAACAGTAGCACTATTAGTTTTTGCATTTAAACCTGCCCTATTCCTATGATCATGTATAAACTTACATTGATCACCAAATTTGTAGTAACCTGTTGAAAAGTGTACACAAAATTGATGAACACTTTGACTAGTTTGATATTTTTGACTCTTAGAACTGTTATTGGGTGATGTTGGTGATGGTGGTTGATGTTGTATATTTCAAGTTTATTTCCAAAGAAAATACTTGTGAAAGTAATTTCCCGGATCGTTTCCCAACGAAGGTTTGACGGCGATTTCGACATATCGGTTATGTGTGTGTGTGAAGTGGATAGTGATTATAAGATTGATATTTGGATCACACTACTAACAATATGAATAATAAAGCACAATAAAGAACAAAGTACAAGTAATCTAAGCACGTAATTCAAATAACGCAAAAATTAAACGAAATGTAAATCGGGAAACGTAATTAAAAAGTGAATTCTAATAAAAATGACTCCTAAAAATTCAAACAAAATTTCTAAAAATTCTAAATAATCAAAAATAATTTTGAGAAAAAAAAATATATTTTTGTGATATTTTATTTATTTATTATGAATTTTAAACTAATTAAAAATGATTAAAAATGCAAATAAATTCAAAAAGTGTCCTAAAAATGCAAATTTAATTTTGAAAAATCTAATAAATCTAAAAACTAATTTTAAAATAAAAATGAAATTTATTTTTGGATTTATTATGAATTAAAAATGATTTAAAATCTAGGAAAATAGAAAATAAATAGTAAAACTATTCAAATAAATCTGAAAAAATTATGGAAATTCTAAAATAAAATTATAAAGCTACTATAAAGAAAACTTTTTGAAAAATAGGCCAGAAGTGCTTATTTGAGCTTATTACAGCTTATTGCAAGTGCTTATAAATAAGCACTTGCAATAAAACTTTATGAAACTGACCCAGAAGGGTTTTCATACTTAAATAAGCTCAAGTAAAGCAAATCAGACCAAAATTCACTCAAATTTAAGCAATAGCAGCCTAATGCAATTGGAATAAGCACTTATTTAAGCCCAATAAGCACAAATGAGGAACCAATAAGCAAAGGACCATGAAAAATGCACAAGCCCTTAAATGATCTCAAATGGAGCAAAGAATTCAAGTGCATAAGCCACAATTCACAAAAGCATACAACTGAAAATTCAGCAAAAGCATAGAAATGGGACAAAGTTTGGGCTAAAAAATAAGCAGTCTAATAAGCTGAGAACTAAGATATTATAGGGGCAAAAGCACAAATACCAAGCTGAGAGTAAGAAAAATGCAAAAGCCCTAATTTCTAATGGCCAATTGAAGTCTAATTTAGGCCTAATTTAGCTGACGAAAACTGGTTACCAAAGAACTTTTGCAGAATTTGACTTTTGTAAATGCACTAAGAGTTTGACCAAATCCAATTTTTAAAGATTAAAGCTACTCCTAGATGTATGTAAATGATGTTTAACCAGAAAAATCCCATGCCAAAACTCAGATTCCAACTAATGAGCAGTGGTAGCAAGATCAGTTAACACCTATGCTAGTAGTGATTACATTAAGATCTCATTCTGACTTTTTGAACTGTAGTATGCAATATTAAGACTTAAATTATCCTATTATGACCTAAGGGACCTGTCTATGCAGAAATGACAGCAACTTAACAACTAGATCCTTAAATCAAAGCCTAATCCAAACACCCCTTAAACTAGATTTCATGAACTTTAGTTAAGCAAATATGAGTAATAAACCACAAATCCATAAACTGAGTTCATACACTAATCAATACAGCTGATAGAAGCACAGAAACTCAATACTAAACAACAAACAACACAAAATTACAGTAATGCAGATTTGGTAGTCTTCAAATGAACAACCAATAAGGAATGATGAAACTAGTTACAATTTAGCTACAACTGATCACATAAGCTCCCATAGGTCTTAAGAACTTCAAATCAACAACAAACAGTAGCAATATTACTCTAAACCACAAAATCATAGATACACTAAATTCACCACAGTTAACTCAAATCCAAGTATCAAGTACTACAATCAAACAAGCATTCAATAACATCAAAACATACTCAGAATATCAGATCAAGTGAAATAACAGCAAAACAACAACAATAACTAAGATTAATAGATTTAATGCTAAGAAATTGAAAAGGGAACTTACTAAGAACCAACTGCCTCACTAAGTGAGGGTATACACCATGAAAGCCTATCTTTGATAGGCTGAGAACACTTCTGAACAACAATACCACCAATGAAATTCCACCAATCACCTCTAAATCCAAATTTAATCAATTTTGACTTTTATTGACTTTGTGTGAAAATTTTATCCTAATTCAGTACAACTCACAATAAGCTATGGAGAAGCTTATGTGAACATATGAAAAGAAAGATAAGCTCAAAAACAATGTTTAAACAATGAAATGCTTGGAATTTTAAATGAGAAGGAATTAAAGGAAACAGTAAATTTTATTAATTAAACTGAAAATGGATTACAACTTTAAGAAGAGTTACACTACGAAAAACAGTAAACAACAAACATTAAAGTGGCCTAAATTCTTCTAAAAACATCAAAAATTGGACAAAAATCTATCTATGAGGTGAGGTAAGCTTATATAGCCACGAGGAGAAGCTGCTAGAAATCCACAAGCCACGCTGGCAATCCATGTGGTGTGTTTCTTTTGATCCTATCTAAACCCTTAGATTGCCTTGGTCTCCAATCTTCAACTTACAGCCGTTAGATAAGATCATTCAATCATTTGTGCACGCACTTTCACACGGATACGTGATGTGGCAGACCTGACATGCTGACAGCTTCTAGAAACATGAGCAATTGTACAATTATGCCCTTAATTGGGTAAATTTGGGTGTGGTAATTTTTTAGGGTTCATGGTAACAGTGAAAGGTCTGGTAAATGAGATTTGGGGGGCGGGAAGGTAAAAAAAAGTTATTTTATTGGTTTGACTTGTGTGGTGGGTTTTGACCGAAGGTGAAGTGGGCCGGGTTGTGTTATTATTTGGGTTTAATGGTAATGGGTTTATGGATTATGTTTTGGGTTTTATGGTTTTGTGAAATGTGTTTCAAACATGGCAGCTTAGAAAAATCATAAGGACCAAAATTGTAATTTTCTAATTTCAAGGGACCACTTATGTAAATTATTCAAGGTACTTTCTTTGGCATTTTGTGATTCTTCAAGGACCAATGTTTTCACTTTGAGCTCAATTAGGACCAAGGCTTGAAAAATGCTTTCCGGGCTTCGGCTTTTGAACACTTTTCCATCTCTCGTGCTCATGTTGTCGTTTTTGGCTCGTTTTTGTCCAAATTTACAATATCCATCCCTGCACATACAAAAACAAAAAAAAGACGAATATTTGGCATTTTATGTTAGTTTTTGGACTTTTTGGTCCGATTATTTAGGCTAAAGGTATGTGTAAAATAACACATACCAAAATCCCCCAGACTAAGATATTGCCGTGTCCTCACGCAATGTAATCACATCACGCTTTTGAGATAAATAATTTCAAAACCTCTTTTTACTAACTTTGAAAAGTAGCAAAACGTTCAAAAGAGATTACGAAATCATTTATTCCCGAAAACGCCCCGTTTACCCATTTTATTCCACATACATACTTTACACTACTATTTTGGAATTTTTCACTTTATTCATGTGACGGTATGTTAACTTTCATTATTTTGCAATAACTTTTAGGGTCATAGAGTAGAAACACAATTCATAGAAAAATGATCATAACGATAAAATTCATCGTCCTTGATTTTTCACAAGCCCCCAAACTAAGATTATGAACGAGATCACCGTTTACTTACAAATTAGATGCCAAAACTACTCATCGTAGTTACTTGTGTGAAACCTCTTGCTCCCATATCTTAGTTGTTAGGAATACGCTTTTTGTATAAGAAAGATTCGGTCACCCCAGATATGATTAAGCATTGTTTAGCTCGTAGTAGTTACATTAGTTAGTAAAACGTAGTTTAGAAGTAGATTAGTTCGCGGAAGAAGGACGGGTCTTTACCCACTGTATACCTGATCCGCAGCCCAAGTGGCAAAACTCATGTACATAAACACCCTCTCCATCCTTGGAGAGGGTGCACCTATCATAATCTATTTTATTTTTTTTTGGTTTTCTCTCTAGGTGCCAACTTCTTTCTCTCTCTACTTTCTCTCTCTAGTTTTCTTCTTCCTTCTTCCTTCTTGATACGATCCAACCATGGTCACCACAAGAACTTGATGTTATTTGATATGTTACAATTGGTATCAAGAGCCAAGGTTACATCTTAGGGCCTTAGATTCACGGATTTGTGGTGGTTTTTGTGGTTGTACTTGGTTAGAAAAAGTTTCTTTAGAAAACACCTTGGTTTGATTTTTGTGATGTTTAAGAATGTGTTTTGATTGTACTTCTATGTTTAGAAGGGTTGTAGTGACATAGGTTTTGTGTTGGAATAGTCATATCAGTCATTGGTTTGATTTGGTGAAGGATTTAGTAGGCGTTTCTTAGTGGCGATTAAGTCCTCTGCTGTGTATTTCTTGGTGGCGATTAAGTACAAAGCAGCGATTTCAAGAGAAAAAAAAAATAGTGGACTACAAGAAATGTAGAGTTGACATATATAGTCGTAGTGAAAGAATTGGATGTTTACGGATAACTTTCTACGAAGTTGGTTTATTAGAAATGGAATAGTTATTAAATAAACTATTATTTAAAATATAAGACATGAATTTTTGAGAAATGTCACAAAACATCTTAGGGCCTTAGATTCACGGATTTGTGGTGGTTTTTGTGGTTGTACTTGGTTAGAAAAAGTTTCTTTAGAAAACACCTTGGTTTGATCTTTGTGATGTTTAAGAATGTGTTTTGATTGTACTTCTATGTTTAGAAGGGTTGTAGTGACATAGGTTTTGTGTTGGAATAGTCATATCAGTCATTTTTTTGATTTGGTGAAGGATTTAGTAGGCGTTTCTTAGTGGCGATTAAGTCCTCTGTTGTGTATTTCTTGGTGGCGATTAAGTACAAAGCAGCGATTTTCTCGTGGCGATTAAGTACAAGTTGACAGTGACTAGTTTGGACTGTAGTGACTTTCTGGCGATTACTTTAGTGGCGATTAACTTGTTGTGGCGTTTGACTTTGTTAAGCGTTTAACTCAAGTGGCGATTACTTTGGGTAGTGTTTAATTTTCTGGCGTTTAACTTGAGTTTAACTTGTGTGGAGATTATCTTTGTGGCGATTATCGTCTCTGGCGATTAACTCTTGTGGCGACTATCTGTGTGTGGCGTATAAGTTTTGTCTGGCGATTAACTTCTGTGATGACTATCTTTGTGTGGTGTTTAAGTTGTGTTTGGCGATTATCTGTTTGTATTATGATTAAGTTCTCCATTACAAGCCCATAATCCATACTTTATCTTTCGGTTTCCTTTGTTGACTTTAGTAAAATCCCGGGAAAGAATCTATTTTTCGGTTTAAGTCACGAGTTGTAAAATCCCGTTAAAGATCACATCTTGAAAACTGTTACATCAATTGATGACATCCAAGCTGCTGGGTCCGATACTCGACCCCCTATGCTAGATAGAACTGATTATGAGTCTTGGTGCCAAAGAATTCGGCTATATTGTCAGGGTAAAGAAAATGGGGAGAACCTTCTGAAATCTATTGATGAAGGGCCATTTCAAATGGGTACCACAAGAGATGTTATCTCCACTGGTGAAGATGGGACAGTCACACTTGGTATTGACAGACCTCGTACCTACAATGATCTAAGTGAAGTTGAAAAGAAACGATATGATGCCGACATTCGAGCTTCAAACATTGTGGTGCAAGGGTTACCCAAGGACATCTACAAATTGATCAACTTCAACACTGAGGCCAAAGCCGTTTGGGACAATGTCAAAATGTTGCTAGCTGGTTCAGAACTTACAAAGGAAGATCGTGAGTCTCAATTGTATGATGAATTCGAGCACTTTAAGATAAACCCTGGTGAGAGCATCAATGACTACTATGTCAGATTCCACAAACTTGTGAATGACATGAGAATGATAAGAATGACAATGCCCAACATCCAACTCAACTCGAAGTTTGTCAACAACATGTCTCCTGAATGGGATCGGTTTGTCACAGCTGTGAAGCTTAACAAAGGACTCAGAAACACCAACTATGAACAACTCTATGCATATCTGCAACAACATGAGAAGCATGCCATGTATGATCGTCAGCTAAGAGAGAAGTTTCATCCTTCAAATGACCCTCTTGCTCTAATTTCCAGTGCTCATGGACTTCAACAATTCACAGCTAACTTAGTCAATCACCCAACCACGGCTCAAGCAACACAGAATCAGTCCTCTCTTGGTCAAACACCCATGCAATCAACAAGTGTCAAGACTAATTCACAAGAATCTGGGAATGCTTATATGGACAAAAGAATTGACAATCTCTCCAACCAAGTCTCACTGCTGGTGCAACACTTCAGAAGCACCCTTCCTCAAACCAACAATCAACTCAGAACCTCATCAGATCCACGTAATCTTGCTGTTGTGGAAGATGGGCGTGCTGTGGTTCAGGGAAGACAGAATGTCCGAGGTAATGTTCAGAACAGGATGGGTAATGTCAATCAAGGACAAGGAAGACAAATCAAGTGCTACAACTGTGGTGGGCTAGGTCATATTGCAAGAAACTGCACTGAACCAAAACGTCCTAAGAACTCAGACTATTTCAAGGATAAGATGCTGCTGATGCAGGCAGAAGAGAATGAAGTTCTTTTGGATGAGGAACAATTGCTATTTCTTGCGGGTGATGAAGGGAATTCCTTTGATGCTGATGTGGATGATCAACCAGTCCAGGATCTTGCTCTAAATGACCCAAACATCTTCCAAGCTGAAGAGTATGATGCCTTTGATTCTGATGTCGATGATGAACCTACTGCTCAAACCGTCTTCATGGCCAAACTCACATCTGCAGTCACATCGCCACATCAATCGGGATCTTCCAAATCATCTATCATCTCTGAGGTACTCAAATTGTATGACACATATGAAACAAGTGCTATTCCAACGACACTCGATGAGGTGCATCGAACTAGTATTGTTACGACAGATGATGTTGATTTTTATAACAATGATGTTTCCTCAAAACAACAACATATGAATAACAATAAAGAATCTGATGAACCTAGTAGAGTGTCGGTAAATACACAGGTTGATAATGTGATGCACAAACAAAGGACTCATAACGAAGTAAAACACACTGACACTTTTGTTTCAGACCCTGCTGATATGGGTAATAGCAATATTGTCCCATATGAGCAATATTTGAAACAAAATACCAAGTCTGCTTTACCAAATGACAATTCCTCTGTTGATCATGATATTGGTGAATGTGATGCATACACTGCCGTTATTCCTGATGAAACCTTAACCACTAGAATTAACATTCTTAAAGATCAGGTGAATATGTATCAACAACGTGCTAAATTTGAGTTAACCGAACGTGAGCAGAAAATGGATTGGCAAATGTGTACATATATTACCGAAAGGAATTTAAAGGAAGAAGAGTTAAGAATGGAAATAAAATCTTTGCAAAATCAAATCGATCAAACTGTTAAACAAAAACAGGAGATTCAAAATAGTGTCACCACACTAAAGTTAGACTTTCAAAGTAAAGAAGCAAAGCTCTTAAACGATTTTTCCAATTTAAAGACCTTAAAGAATAAGCTTGAAAACAAATTGTACACACAAGGCCAGACCATCCAAACTGCTCAAATGATACAAAAGCACATTAAGCTTCGTGATAAACATAGTAAGAAGGATACAAGAGTGCCTAAAACTAATTTTCTTAGGAGCGTTAGTGCCTCTCAACCTGCCTTATATGATTTTAATGTGATGCTTAAGCCTAATCATGCCCCACCTGATGTGCGTGATACAGAAGAGATTGATGCTGTTGAAACTAAAAATAGGAAAAGACTTGAGGATAAGATGAAGGATCCCATGTGCATTGAAAAGCGTGTTAATATCAAGCCCCATAACTACTATGAGCAGAACCGATTGACTGTCTTTGTACCCCAAACTAGGTTAACCCCTGAAAAGATTTTTTGGGCCTTAGATGAAAAATGAAAGCTGAACTTCTTATGTCTTCCACTCCCCTTAAGTTTGCTAAACCAATGGTGTATCCTCCCAATACACCCAGGAACCTAGTTCAGATAGCACTTCCCACTCAATGTAAAACTCTTATTAGCATGTATGTACTGTATCAAATGTTTGCGGATTTTGACAAAACATCTAAAAAGAGGATTACTCCAACGGGAATTACTGAGGGTGAAAGGGGTTTCGAAGTTACAATAGAATGCTATCTCACAGAAGTCATTCTGTTTTTTAAACAAATCAAAAACCATTTTGAATGCATGGAAACGTCTCTTAAACTAGAGATCAATGAAATGAAAGAGGTGTTTAAAAACCAGGAACATGAAGGAAAACAAACTGTAATAGATCTTCAACATACTGAAATTGCAAGGAAGAATGCTCTTATCATGAATGATAATTTGATTGCTATGTGCATTGCTCAAGATGTGTTTTATACTACTACTAATTCTTTTTTAACTGCTTCCCAATTTCATGATATGTCTGTTACATTAAAAGTTTTCCAGAATCGTGTTGTTGAGCTTGAGGGGGAGAATTTAAAACTGCGCGAAAAAATTCAAAAAGATGATCATGATAACATGGTCAAGCAACTTTTAAAACTAGAGGTTGATAATCTTAACTTGCAATTACGATACCAACATCTAGAAGAAAGAATTAGAAACTCAAATGCCAAGACATCTTCGGATGCTCCTGAATTTGATGCATATTTTGAATTAGCCAAACGGGATGAAAGAATTCAAGCTCACACCAACACGATTCGGAAACTGAAGCTTCAAATTGCACAATTTAAGACGAATAAATGTGATGTGATTGATAATAAATGTGATGCGATTGAAACCCAGAAACCTCCGTGTTTAGATTCTCAATATCTTCAACTTCAAAATGTCATTAACGACTTGAAATACGAAAATGATTGTTTTCAATCTGAAAACTCTAAGATCAAACAACATTACAAAGAGTTACATGATTCGATGAAGATCACACGCGATAAAAACAATGAAAAGATAACTTCTTTGCTTAAAGAAAATGAGAATCTAAAGACTCAGGTGAAAGGGAAAATATCTGTCATTGCTTGTGAGTGCAGTCTCACCAAGATCATGAAAACGAACAAATTTGATGTTGATGCCATTAATATTCCTCTTCCCCTTAGGAATAATGCGTTTTTCCATAGTCAGTACCTTAGGTATCTTAAGGATTGCCTAGATATCCTTTGCGAGACCATTGAAGAAGTTAGAATGGTGAGACCTGCGGACATTGGCATCCGTGATGTATATTATCTCACCAACAGATCATATGAGCTCTTAGATTATGCCATTGGTACATGTCCTAAAGTTGCTTGCATGCGTGATAAGACTGATGATTTTTCATCTAAGGTTAAGAACAAGCATGTCACCTTTAAAGTGCCCATAACCTCACCAGAACATAACACATCTTACACCAGAAATCAAACAGCAGTTTCTCGTTCTAATGTTCCCATCATTAATTCTACAGGAGTAAAAATTATCACTAATGCTAGCGGGTCAAAGCCTAGTTGCAATACAAGGAATGATAGGACTTCGCCAGCTAAAAGTGCTCAAGGAAAGGAAGTAGAAGACCACATTAGGAACAATAAGACTGATCTGAAAGTTGTGAATCGTGTTGATTCTAGTATTAGCTCTAGGCGTACTGTAATTAATTCGAATTCTAAGACCATTTGTGAGATCTGTAATAACTCTTTAATTTCTGGTAATCATGATGTGTGTGCTAAGACTTGTTTGAATGCTTCTCAAGTATCCCCTGGTTGTCATGCTGTTTATTATAATCGTGTAAAACATGTTTGGAAAGCAACTGGAAAGAAGTTTACTAATGTTGGCTATCATTGGAGACCCACTGGAAGAATAATATCAATAGGAAGTCTACGCCCCTTTACTAAGAAGTCTAATCCTAAGTTCTACAACAATAGGATTTGGAAAAAGACTGGTAGAACTTTTCCTATAGGAACCCAATGCACTAACCATAAGTCTAGTCCCCCTGCATGCCATGTTATGACTAAGGATGCTAGTAATTCTTCCTCCTCCGTTGCAGTTAACAATGTCTGTGCTAACCAAGCGGACCCCACTTATGGTTGGGGATCTAAGTTTTTCCATTATCCATATCTGTCTGGTTTCAAATGCAGGTCGTACAAATCGCCCTGTGGTATTTGGAGTCAGGCTGCTCAAAACATATGACAGGGGATCGCTCACGGCTCAGAAATTTCGTGAAAAAGTTTATCGGGACTGTTAGATTCGGGAATGATCATTTTGGTGCTATAATGGGTTATGGAGATTATGTAGTTGGCAAAAGCGTGATTTCAAGAGTATATTATGTAGAAGGGCTTGGGCACAATTTGTTCTCCGTTGGTCAATTTTGTGATTCAGATCTTGAAGTTGCCTTCAGAAAACACACTTGTTATGTTAGAAGATTGGATGGTGTGGATCTCTTGAAAGGCAGACGCGGCACAAACCTCTACACTATATCCATTGAAGATATGATGCAATCATCTCCAATCTGTCTACTATCAAAAGCTTCTAAGAACAAATCATGGTTGTGGCATCGTCGTTTGAACCATTTGAACTTCGGTACCATCAATGAACTTACTCATAAAGATCTTGTTCGAGGCATGCCCAGGCTGAAGTATGAAATAGATCATCTGTGTTCCGCTTGTCAACTAGGTAAAAGCAAGAAGCATACACACAAACCCAAAATCATCAACACCATTATGGAAGCTCTTCATACCCTTCACATGGACCTTTGTGGTCCCATGAGAATGCAAAACATATTTGGAAAAAGATATGTGTTAGTGATCGTAGATGACTACTCTCGTTTCACATGGGTCAAATTCCTCAGATCCAAGGACGAAACACATGAAATCATCATCAAACTAATCAAGCAATTGCAAGTTGGTCTCAATAAAACTGTCAGATTTGTCCGCACAGATAATGGAACGGAGCTTGTCAATCAGCAACTTACTCAGTTCTATGAAGATCTGGGTATGACTCATCAAAGGAGTATACCACGAACACCTCAGCAGAATGGAGTCGTTGAAAGACGGAATCGTACACTTGTAGAGGCAGCACGAACTATGTTGATCTTCTCTAAAGCTCCTATGTTCCTCTGGAGAGAGGCAATTACAACTGCTTGTTACACTCAGAACAGATCACTGATACATCCTCTTCACTGCAAAACTCCTTATGAGCTGGTGCATGAAAGAAAACCTGATCTCTCCTTCCTTCGAGTTTTTGGTGCATTATGTTACCCAACCAACGATAGCGAAGATTTGGGAAAGCTCAAGGCAAAAGCTGATATTGGAATTTTTGTTGGCTATGCACCAAATAAGAAGGTTTACCGAATCTAAAACAAAAGAACCCGACAAATCATGGAAACTATCCATGTCACGTTTGATGAGCTGTCCGAGCAAACGGTTCCTGAATACTCCAGTTCAGGACCCGCATCTAATCTTTGGACTCCTGAACCTATTAGTTCAGGACTTGTACAATCCTCAACCACTGATGCTCCTTTTGTACCACCTTCTAGTGAGGATTTGAAGAAGCTGTTTGATCCAATGTATGATGAGTACTTTGAGCCCCAACAGAGAGTCGAACCAGAACAACAAGTCATAGGTCCTGATGCTGCTGCTAATGATGAACCTCAACCAACCAACGGGCCTTCCAATCTCCATCTCTCTTAGTCAGAATGCTCCATCATCTAGTCATACCAATCACACTGATCAACATTCTTCAATTCCTCAAGAAGAAGCATCTGATAACACCTTTGAAGTGAATCCTTTTACTCAACCACCTGATGAACCTTTTGTCAACATATTTGCTCCTGAACCATCTACTTTGGTGACCTCCTCAGAAGACTCCAACACAGCTACTTCAATCCCCAGTCATCAACTTCATGAGCATATCAGGAAATGGACAAACGATCACTCGATTGACAACATCATTGGTAACCCATCTAGGCCGGTATCTACACAACGACAACTTGCCACAGATGCTTTATGGTGTTTCGTTAGCAACATACTGTCCAAAGTCGAACCAAAGGATTATAAAGATGCTCTGACTAAAATGTCCTGGTTCACTGCAATGCAAGATGAAATCCATGAATTTGACAGACTAGATGTTTGGCAATTAGTGCCTCCTCCCGACTGTGCAATGATTATCGCCCTCAAATGGATCTTCAAAGTGAAGCTTGATGAATATGGTGAAGTGTTAAAGAACAAAGCTCGACTTGTAGCCAAAGGGTACAGACAAGAAGAAGGCATCGATTTTGAGGAATCATTCGCACCAGTTGACAGAATTGAAGCCATCAGAATCTTCCTTGCCAATGCAGCCAGTCAGAACATGATTGTATACCAAATGGATGTAAAGACTGCCTTTCTCAATGGACAATTAAAGGAAGTGGTATATGTAAGTCAACCAGAGGGGTTTGTTGATCCTGAACGCCCTAATCATGTCTATCGCTTGAAGAAGGCACTATATGGTCTTAAACAAGCACCCAGAGCATGGTACGATACACTGTCCAAATTTCTTCTAGCCAACCAATTCACCAAGGGTGTTGTCGATCCTACCTTGATCACTAGAAAGTTGGGAGAGCATTGTCTCCACGTTCAGATCTATGTGGATGACATTATCTTCGCATCTGCCGATCCATTAGAATGTGATAGGTTTGCACAAGAAATGAGTACTGAATTCCGAATGTCCATGATGGGGCAAATGTCTTTCTTCTTGGGGCTTCAGATTTCTCAAAACCCACACGGTATCTTCATCAATCAATCCAAGTATGCTAGTGAAATACTAAAGAAATTTGGATTTGAATCATGTGAATCTATTGATACTCCAATGGTTGAGAGAACAAAGCTGGATGAGGATGTTGAAGGAGCACTAGTCGACCAAACCAAATACCGAAGCATGATCGGATCATTGATGTATCTCACAGCTAGCAGACCAGATCTCTTATTTGCTGTTTGCATGTGTGCTCGTTATCAATCCAAACCTACTAAGAAGCACTTAGAGGCGGTCAAAAGAGTCTTCAGGTACCTTCAAGGAACAACTAACATGGGCCATTGGTATCCCAAAGACACTGCAATGGCTCTCATTGCTTATTCTGATCCTGATCATGCGGGTTGTCAAGATACTCGACGAAGTACTTCAGGTGGTGCTCAATTTCTAGGAGATAAGTTGGTCAGCTGGTCATCAAAGAAGCAAATGAGTACATCAATCTCCTCTACAGAGGCTGAATACATTGCCATGTCATCCTGCTGTGCTCAAATCCTTAGGATGAGGTCTCAATTATCTGACTATGGTTTTGTATACAACAAAGTTCCGATGTACTGCGACAACAAAAGTGCCATTGCTCTTTGCTGCAACAACGTCCAGCACTCAAGATCAAAGCACATTGATATTCGACATCACTTCATCAGAGAACAAGTGGAAAAGGGAATTGTGGAACTTTANATAATTATCAATGTTAAAAGTTGAAAAAAATCAAAATGATTGAAGGTGGCAAAATGTTGGTGGTTGACCAGGTTCAGTAACGGATCAAAACATATAGATTTGAATTGGTTGGGTTAGCCCAAACACTTTTTTGTCCAACGCTTTAATACTTATTAATGTGCAAAAAATGGTTAAAAAGAAACATATTTTTCAAATATTAGAAATTCTTTTAGCATAATGATTTTAGAGGTTCTACACAATAACCTGATTCGACCCACACATAATTACATGAGTGGCTTTAGGGATATCTAATAATGATTTGACATTAAATGAAGCAATTTGAAATCCTAAATTCACCTTATGATCTCTGTGCTGTTGTGTCTTGTGAGCATACACTAACATCTCTGTTGGTTTCTCACTCGTAGTCCCGGCCATTAATAGACCCATACTAATAGCAGCCGCGTCACCTGCAAAAGCACTGTCTGTATACAACATAATTTGTAACTCATGATTAATACCTTATTTCAGAAATGCTTAGAAGACAAGCACCACGTTATTAGAGCTGCTTACATAACAAAAGTAATATGCAAAGTTTCCGGTTCAAAAAATATGCCTTGTGCCGAAGAGTGACTTAACAATATATATCTTTTCAATAAAGCAAAGGTATATCAAAATAACTTATAGCAAACATCTGACCATAAAAAAGATAAACAAAAAGAGATGGACTCAAACGACAAACTAAAAAAACTCACAACCAAGAATTTCAAGGATGCCATAAATACTCGATAGGAAAAATATCACATGCTACACGGGTTGACTCACATTTCACATAACAAAAATACGCATGTAATTTTGTATCTTAAGGGCTGCCAAAGTGACAGCAAAACATTTCTTGCGTTGCACCACAACTTCCTCTGATTAATTTGTTATCTACACATGATTTATTTATTTGTACATCCAAATTATCATGGTTACCTTTTTATGGGATTAATGTTAATATGTGCAAAATACCAAGTTCAAAAGTAAGGATAAGTTAGCTCATCATATAACAACAAATGTGGTGTTAGTTTTAAGTAATGAAAGGTAACGCATACTCACAGTTTGCTCATCATATACAGCTTGGCATTTGGTTCACTGTCTAATACAGTACATTATGTTAATGATACCTAACTATTATCCAATTGTGATGCTTCATGTTCACACCTCATTTTATGATAATCATCCATTTTTTATAAATGATTGGTTTGGTATAAACGTAATCATGCAATAACCTTATCAAATACAAATGCTTAAGGACATTTTCATCATGTTATTTTACAACAGTTACTAAATCTTCATCACTTATTCATTTCAAGTTTCATCAACATGTATTTTTATCATCTCAACTCATCATATCATTTTAAGTACTGATAATTTAAGTTCAATCCAAACGCTACTACCTACATAGGCTTATTTAGTAAGTCTCATATGTTGACGTTTGTACCCGACAACCCGAATCACCCGACCCAACTTAAACCGACCCGATAAAGACCCGAACCCGACAACCAGATTTCTTATCGGGTCGAGTTTCGGGTTACTTTTAAAAAATTCAACACCCAACTCTACCCGACCCGGTAACATCCCTAATCGTAAGTATTAGTTATTTTGTTCATTTTAACTCTAAACCTACTAAAATTTTTTGATGTATTCTTGAAACCGTGAGTGGATGTAGTCTTAAATTTAACTGGTGGGATGGAAAAACTATAGCTGAAAAAGACCCAACGTGCTTAGCAGATTAATTTATGTCCAAATCGCTCTTACCCATTACCCACCTACCCAAATTATTAACATGATAAATCAAGCTATGCTTTATTTCAGTGTAAATAGATAAAGACCCAACGTATTCATATTCTTTAGTTTCTTAGTTGAAATTTTTAGTCCATTTTGTGTCCCAAATCCTGAATGCATTATAAACATTTGGTACCATTGACTCGTGCTTAGCATAATATTTATCTACTTTAAAACTGTAGCTAAAAAACAGTGTAAAATATACTATAACTCACCAACCTGAATTGTGTAAATATTAATCTTATACGATCAGGCCTTTTAGTGCGTTTCTACAGTTATCTTCTTGACTTCTATCACCGTTGTGTTATCACCTTGACTTTCTTGTAATGGTTGATAGTCTTCAGTTTCAATAGGAGCTGCAACAATATCAATAACTTGTATCAAAATATGTTACTATTATTTTTACACAACGTTTCGAATATAATCAGTTATCACTATGTGCGTTCACCTTATTCTTGAAATAGCCCTTTCTTAACATGTTTTCCTGTGTTTGCTGAAACCCTTATTTGTCTGTTTATTTTTCTCTCTTTTTATATAGCTCAGATTTAACTACTTGCCAAATATCTCTATACGGCTAATGCCACTTAGCTTCAACTGTCTTTTTCTGAAAATTTTGATGCAAAGACCCCTTAAAAAGTGCAGTTTTCAGCATCTAAAAACCCCTTAAAAGTGCAAGTTTTTTTTAGCTCACCCAAACACCCCTAAATAGACAAAACCAAAAACAGATTCTGCACTACACAAACCACCAAATAAATCATTACATTGATCACAATATTTTCAATTTTAGTTGACTTAGTGGCATATATTATTTGGACGGGCTCAGCTATATTTTAACAGGATCTTGTTTTCATTTATCGACTATAACAAATATTATAAAGCATATAAAAAATAGTGCAGACATCATACCTGTATTTTGACGCTTTACCTTTGAGAATTGTTGTGACTATAAGTTGTCAGGTAATATATCATTATTGTGGTTCTGAAGCAATTCCTCACGTACAAAAGATGAACAAAATTCCAAATAAACATCCCGCCTCTGTTGTACTTAAGTTGTTGTGCCTCTTCCCTCCACATCTGGTATGCGTTTGTTAAGTCAACCAAAGGAAATGCCCTCATGGAAGATGTCCTTCCAGCCAAGGTGTTGATCATTGCATTGCCGTTGATCCTGAATGAGATCCAGTTGCATCCTTGTTCGCCAGCTTGTTTCACCACCTCAAAATTCTGTTGGACCACCACCAAATGTTATTCACGGACTTGGTCATTGAAGAATGATTGACCTTGGTCGTTCGCTATGTGAATTCTCATATTCCCGTTTGTCACGTACATTATGTTGTGGGTGTTAATTATCCAAAGTGGTGCCACTATTCCGTGCTGCAAAGATAATAAAAAAATTTAGTTATGTTCGTAAACCCGTGACAAAGCAATAAACAGAGATAAGTAATTCAACATCCTTCTTATCAGTAATCCAAAGTATATAAATTTGCATTCGAGTAGTCATGTCCTTAGTGACATTCATAAGAGGGGTAGGTAGAAGCTTTTATCTTTTTGTTTTATGATTCTTGCTATGAACAAAGTTGAATCCATATAATATGTTACCACTCTTTGTGTGTCGCTATATATAGGTCTTTAGAGACAACACTTTAACTTATACCTTTTTAATGTGCAGGTGTTTGCTTTTAGTTGTACTTTTTCGTCGAAAGCATTCTTTACAATTACTATTACATTTTTGACTAAAAAACTATTTTGGTGTGTTACTAATCTAAAATTAACTTGTAGTGTGAGAATAATATTTCACATAAGCTACCAATTTCAATTTGAACAATATATTTCGGGTAACTTACACTCTTGAGAACACCACGTACGCTCACCACCGAGTTGCAAAAGCTGAAGAATGGGGAACTTGAAGCTATTTAGATGTGTGTAGTACCTAGCTTGTGGGTTGTAGAAATCGGCTTTGGAAATATCATCGATGTTCTCATGAAGCTTCATCTAGCATTCTTTACATTTACGTTGTTATTGTCCTTGGCTCCTTGCTTTTCACAGCTCATTATGGGGCTGAAAAACGTAAGGCCTCTTTCGACCATGACAATGTGTCCCCTCTGGTCATTTGTTCCTCTTTACTCAGCATGATTTACAATTTTGCACTACTCTCTTTTATCTCCTGTATTCCGCCTTATCTCCTGTATTCCTCCTTACTCAATCCCCCTCATTTATTCCTCCTTAGCCAGCCTAATTTCCAATTTTGCACTACTCGCTCTTATCTCATGTATCATAGTATGCTTTAGATTCAGCATCTGACCCTTTGATTAACGTTATATATTATCGGCGTTTCTTCTTCTTACTGCGATAACTTATAACGATATAAACTTAATAAATTACGGTGATAAGTTAATAATTCTTTTGATTAGCTTACCCATAGCGTCGTTGGTTATGTTATTACAACGCCATCGATCATATGCTCATGACCATGGTCTTCCATGAACTGCTTAAATGGTTGTTATTAATAGATCCATTAGGTAGGAGTTCAAATGTTTTGAAATCAAGAGTAGAGAGCAGAACCTTCCACGAAACACATAAAAATAATCAGTTAATGAAAACACCCGTCTTTAGTAAGTGTTATAATACCGAATTTTGCAGAACATGCCTGTGTTAAATCCATACCAAAGGCGAATTTGGCAAGAGCTTTCACATGTGCAAACAAAAGCTCTAAGGCCATCTCATATGGTTGCTGGCAACAGATAAAAGTTAAAGTCTGGAACTTTATGCCAATAATGTCAAGTCACAGGTAAATGACTAAACTTCCAGTACACGTTACCATAATCTTACATAAAACGTATAAAAGATGCATCAAGTGATGAACATGCCAAGAAACGGATACCTCATTCAGAAAGAACTTTAACATCTGTAAAGTTTCTAATCAATCCAGATTCCACGTGTGACTAACGTGTGTTGTGGCAATCTGGAAATGAATTACCAAGTAAGATGGTATTTGGCATTGTGATTTAAAGTTGATTTAAATTACACCCGTAAGGCCTACACAGCTGACCTTAAGAGAAAAATGAAACAAAATAGGAAGATGCATGTAGAATACTTACTTGTCGTTCTTCTTCTTCCTTGTGATTTTGTAGATCCTATTGATTTTTTTTAGCCGATGCTTTAGCCTATGAATGAAAACCCAAACAGACTCAGAAATTATTTACACGTAATCGTTTAACTTNGAAGAGTAAATAGGAGCATTAGTGGACTACATGATGATTTAGAAGCCCATTTGCTTTGGAATTAGATTTTGATCCAGTTAGATTTGTTTGGACTTGTAATTCTTTTTGTATAGAGTTAGCATTTCTTTTTTTTTTTACCCTTAGTGTACCCTTGTAACCTTTGTTTATAAGTCTTCTGCTTGCGTTTGTATGTTCTGATTTGGCACCATAATGTGACATTTTGACCCTTGTCGGGTTGGGGTGTTACAATTATGGTATCAGAGCCAGGTTGCGACTTGTAGTACATAAGTGATGGCCTGTGAAGATTTGGACCCTTAGGTTTGCACCTTAGAAGCTTTAGGAATTGCTTTGGAAGGTTTTGCCTTGAGTCTCTCCCCTTACGAGCTTTAGCATGACCGGTGAGGATTGGGTAGATATATGATCAGACGTTGGTCTTCTTACTTCCGCCTTTACTCTGATTTATGCCTTTGCTTTTCGTTAAGCTCTTACTAGATCATTCGTGTCGGAGACTTAGAAGACTTATCAGGATTCGTGACATGTGTTTAGGATGCCTTTAGACATCGTAGTATGCCTTATAGGTTTCATTTGCTGGAGTTATCACTTTCTTTTGGACTTCGATTCTTGATTCGTTTGACATTCGTTTAGATGCCTTTCGTTCATTCGGAGATTCGCGTATGTATAAATCCTACGTGTTCGATACATTCTATGACTTCTCCTTCCTTTTGATTCTTTCTTCATTATTGATTTTTGACCTCACCTATTTTACCCCTATGATCGTTTTGTGACTTTTCATTGTGTATATTCGATTTGTCCGATGCGTTCTGGAAATATTTGGAGACGATTTTGTGTGCTAATCTGTTTACGTTGGAGATGTTCGATTCGATGTTATTCTGGATTTGGATTTGTTGCTTAAGTATTATGATGATGACGAATGTCATTTTATGTTTGTCACCTTTGATGTTTTGTGAAGTTTATATTCTACACCATGATTCTTAACCTGATAATCGTTTATAACCACCTTATTTTGAAACTCGTGTGTTGATTTTCCTCACAGCTGTGAAGATACTTCTTTGATGAAACTCGCCTCAAGAGTTATTCGGTTTGTTTGGAACATTCGCTGTGTATCTTTGTGTGTTTTTTTTGTTTTATTCGTGGAGGAAAATGATGATGGTATTTATTGTTGGGAGCTGAATCGTGTCATGTCTTGTGTGCAGAGTGAGATATCCCTAAATTTCTTTTCGTATTCGTATGATCTTCTATGAGTATTGTGATGCCAATTGTATTGGTACTACACCGACTATTCCTATGAATTTATAAATCGTGTCTTTCATGAATATTGGACAAATTGTCATTGTATGACATTTTGATATGTTCCGAGACAAAAGAGAAACACGGGGATCATCTTCGTTTTGGTGTTGAATTTCTACGTCAGGAGAAGTCTCTGTGATATTTTCGAAGAGTAACTTTTGCGGGATGAAGAATGAGGGAAGAAGTTTGAGAAGCTGAGGAGAAGATTTGTTTCTACCCAAGAGGAAGGAGATTTAACTATGTGGGAAGATGGAAGGAAGCAGTTTGAAGTGAAACAAACGATTCTATCGACTCTATTCATCTTAGTTTTACTAATATGTATAGAGTCTCGAAACAGGAGCTGGACGGGATGGTATGAAGACGGTGGTGACTACATTGGAGATCTCCATGCACAGGAGGAAGGACGACACGAGTGGAGTACAGTGGAGCATTGACTAGGACGGCTTGTTTGGAAGATCGACAGAGATTTCTTTCGGCAGGAGATTATTCAAACTGCAGGGCGCACCTATAGTGACCGTGAGAGAAGATCACATTTTGGTTCCCACGTTCAGAAGAAGGATAGAAGAGTTAGTCGTCTTGGCATTTGAGGAAGTTTTGGTTCGCGATGCATTAGATCTTTGATTCATTCTTATTCGTACGATTATTCTACCTATTATGTTATGCCTTCTGATATGTTTTGATGCTCTGATTTTCGATGGTAATCTTCAATATGAATTTATTGTTCCATCTCGTTATGAGACTCTTGATAGGTTTGATGATTCTATTTGTGCTCCTTCGACCTTTGGCAAGTTCCTTTGTTCGTTCAGAATTTGGTAGGAGTTGATGAAGATTTATCGTTTAGCAATATCTCCGTTTTTACCTTGTAGGAATTTGTGTTTCGTGTATCTCCTTGTAGGATCCCAACTATCATCTGTCATCTAATACGCATTGTTTCGCATTCTTTGGATTCGATTTGTTATGATTGGAGAGCCTGGGGCTATCCAAGTGTGGCAGGATCGAGTCGTGAGAAACTATTTCGTTGTGAAGATTCTTTTGGAAGAACCTCCACGAAGTGAGGATATTTGTGACAGTCTTTTGTGATTTGCTACGACTCCGTCTAACTTTCGCGACTTCAATTTTCGAGGACGAAAATTTTCTTTTTAGAGAGGAAGAATTGTAAAACCCGGAAATTTTGAACACATGAAATACCCAAAATGTCCTCTAATTTTTTTAAACTTCTGAAAAGACATTGAATTATCCAGGACATTTTGTTCCGGTTATAACCAAAGTATTTAGCGCGCTAATATTTGAACAAATAAACATTTTTCGAATAACGTAAGCTTATGATAATTAAATTATACACTTTTGATACCCGTGTCACTTTTTCTTTATTTGGGATTAGACCATATCTTTCATGATTATATAAGAGCTTTTCATTTGATATAAATGGAAAGTTACTAAAAATGGAAAGCCGACTAAAATGAGTATTCTGATTTAAAACAAGTTAATAATAAGCCGATCATTAATTCGTGTAGATTCGCCGAAGGAGTGACTTCCTATTCTTATGCTATATTTCGTTGGCAGTTAAGGTACAGATATTCTTCCCTTTTTCAGTAAGGGTGCTTTCTCTCTCATGACGACCTTGATCTTTGATTCGTTATAAGATTCCCTAAGCCATTACTATGTTCTCTTATGCTTTGATTTGATTACTTGATATGATTTCCTGATATACGATTCACATTCATTGGATTCTTCTCTGATTATGGTTATGCTATGATATGATTCGGATATGCTGCTATGATTCTATGTATGTATGTATGCTTTGTTCCCTTCTTATGCCCGAGTTTTCTAACTACTCATGGAGGTACCATGGGCGTGTCATCGAGGCACCGATGGCATGACACTTTCTGTGGAGGTGTGATTGATCCACGGCGTCCCCACTTTGTATGATATGATTATGATTATGAGATCTCCTGGCCATTTATGATATGTGTATACCTGTCCTGCGAGCAGGGTGCATGTATGTTTATGTATGTATGTATGGGGGGCGTATGGATGCATCCTAGCACTTATGTTTATGTATGTGTATTATGTGTTGTTGGTGAATGTGGGGTAGGTCTTCTCTTACCCTTCACTTTGAGCTAGCATCCATTGTGTACCCGTTGAGGTTCCTCTCTCGTATCACTTGATATAGAGTGGATTCATGTATGTATGTATGTATGAGACCTATTCGAGTGACTCTGGTAGTCGGCTCGTGGCTTTCCTTATGTTTCTATGTGTCTATTCGAGTGACTCTGGTAACACGCCTTTGTTTATATGTGCTCTATATTCTCTTATGATTATCTTACGTTGGATACCTCTATGATCTTCATTTGTTTGACTTATGATATTGTTCGGTTGTTCGTTGATCTCTTATGCATTCTGACAGATGATAATATTTTCAGCAGGAGCTTTTGTTTTCCTTCTCATATACTTTTATACTTTTGATTATCCGTTTGTTTCGTTATATATCTGTTCACTTGGGCTTTTTAAGCTCAAGCCGCATTTCTTTTCCTGCGGCAGGTTTTAGGTTGGAAGCTGGGTTTGGGTGAAGAGTAAATAGGACATTAGTGGACTACATTGATGATTTAGAAGCCCTTATTTGCTTTGAATTAGATTTTGATCCAGTTAGATTTGTTTGGACTTGTATTCTTTTTGTATAGAGTTTAGCATTTCTTTTTTTTTCACCCTTAGTGTACCCTTGTAACCTTTGTTATAAGTCTTCTGCTTGCGTTTGTAGTGTTCTGATTTGGCACCATAATGTGACATTTTGACCTTGTCGGGTTGGGTGTTACAAGGTTAGTAGCAAAAGGCTACTGTACAAGACAAGGAATAGACTTTGATGAAGTATTTGCACGGTTCTAGGACAGAAACGGTTCGATTAATATTAGCACTAGCAGCATATCAGGTTGGCAAGTACACCACTTGGATGTGAAATCAGCATTCTTGCATGGAGAATTGAAGAAGAAGTCTATGTTACACAACCTGAAGGTTTTATTCAGCAAGGAAACTCAGGAAAAGTATACAAGCTCAACCAAGCTTTGTATGGCTTAGACAAGCACCTAGAGCTTGGAACATTAAGCTTGCTCAACCTTGAAGTCGTTAGACTTTAAGAAATGTAATCTGGAAAAGCAATTTGTACGAAGAGAAGCAAGACTTCTACGCTTATAGTTTGGAGTATATGTAGATGATTTGATAATCACGGGCACTCCAAAGAAGGAAATTGACTTGTTCAATCCCAATGAAAGATAAATTTGAAATGAGCGACTTAGGGTTGCTAGCTTATATTACTCTTGGGATAGAAGTTTCACAAACAGGAGGAGACATTACAATCAAGCAGTCAGGATATATTAATAAGATCCTGAAAGAAACAAATATGACGGATAGTAATGACACAAAGATACCTATGGATCCCGAGCACTAAGTTGGTCAAGGCGGAAGATGGAAACCAGTTGACGCAACTTACTACCGAAGCTTAATTGGAAGTCTTAGGTACTTATTACACACAAGACCAGATCTTAGTTACCCAGTCGGACTACTCAGCAGATTTATGCAAGACCAAAGGACCATCACCTGGAGGCAATTAAACAAGTAATCCGTCACATCAAAGGAACAAAGATCATGGCAATTATATACAAGAAAGACGGCGGCTGCAAAATTACAGTATATAGCGACAGTAAGTTATGGAATCAACACCGATCAAAGAAAAGGAACTACTGGAATGTATTCTACTTGGAGAATCACACTATTACCTGGTGTACTCAGAAACAACCTACAGTTGGCACAATATCTCATGTGAAATCAGAATTCATGGCGAGCTACTGGAGCAGCATGTCAAGCATTATGGCTAAAACGACTTCTTAGTGACTAACTGGATGGCAAGAGAAAAGAATAACACTCAAAGTTGACAACATATCAGCTATAACTCGTAAAGAACCCAGTATTTCATGGAAGGAGCAAAACACATTGACATTCGCTTACATTTCATTCGTGAATGCGTAGAGAATGCGACATATTAATGTAGAACACGTTAGTGGAGAACTTCAAGAGCAAATATCTTAACAAAGGCATTACCAAACTCAGTTCGTGACTATGCGACAAATGCTCGGAGTTCAAGACTTAGGAGAAAGCAACATTCAAGATTAAGGAGGAATATTGTGAGCATGTAATCTTGCATGTCACTTCTCGGATGAAAAAACTCAAGGACCAAAAGTGTTCGTTAGGAAACATTATAACCGCAATAGCGGTTAGAAGTTAGTTATTATGTTATTATATTTTCTGTAAAAAAAGTCAAATGGGTCACAATTGTTGGGTCATACCTGTTCGACCCATAAGACACAACGAAGGACATACCTGTTTGGTTTTACCTGTTCGATCCAGAATCAAGGCCAAGGAACACACCCTTGGAGCGAACAGTCACACAAGGTTCATGCACACCTTCATGCACCTTAAATACTGATTATCTGTAATTGTGTCTAGTTGGAAAAATCATAATACAAGTTATCTAGTTTCATATACACTTTGCAATTTCATATTTCGATCCTCATTATACACTTTGGGCAACATGCACTACACAAACCACCAAATAAATCATTACATTGATCACAATATTTTCAATTAGTTGACTTAGTGGCTTATTATTTGGACGGGCTCAGCTATATATTAACCCA
>LBNU01010588.1:2724-40442 GCA_014162995.1 Artemisia annua
TTAATGAAGTTAAAATATACACTAATACTAATACTCATGTAATTTTAAACAAAGTTAATATTGTAAAGTATAAGGGGTATAAAGTGTAAGGGGTTATTTGTGTTTTTTTTAAAGTTATTAAAAAACATGGAAACTTGTAATTTTACACTTAGCTCTATATAATTTATTTAAAATTCAACCACTAAAGTTTTATTAATTACTTCCTCTTTCTTTAAGTTTTTGTTTTCATAAATTTGACACCTATATTTTTATGCATTTTTTTTCTTAACCAAATTTCTCCACCAAATTTTTTAATTTTGACCAAATTGGATTCAATTTTGACTTTCTAATAACCAATCACGTCGCTCGATTTTGCTTACGTGGCAAAATCGAGCTCTCCTATTGGTCCAATTTTTTTTACATTGAGAAGGGATTTGCAAAAAAACTCCGAAATGATGTAATTCTTTTATTATATAAAAGATTGTAAAAGGAAAAGAAAAACATAATATGTGTAATATTAGTTTTAAACTCCTTACGTAACTTATTACGTGACTAATCAGACAAAAGACTAAAAAAAAAAGAAAAAAAAACTATTTTACACAATTCACAAAAAAGTAATACAGTAGTAAATCAATTATTCATTTTCCTTGTATCTTCCGGCCACCTTTTAACTGCCGCGAAAACGGTTTTTAAAATTCGCTAAACCTGTTTATCTACGCTACAAGGTGGGCTAGTTGAACCGGTTGAGAGTTGCCGAGCATCTTCCAGTCCTCTTACTTGTTCCGTCCCTACTTTTAGGCTTCCTTTAGTCGTTTGTCTTCTTTATTAGGCTAGTGAGCTTTTGGTACTAACGAAATAGAAAAATAATTTAAATAATTATTTTTTATATTAATTTGAAAAAAAGTAACTCAAAAGTAAATACTGGAAGATGTAACCACGCATTTAGCAACAAGAAAATGAAAAATAGGACTCAATTTGCGTCATGGTGTTCAACCTCTCTTTTTCTACCCCTAAAAATCCACATTTGAACCCAATTTGACATTATCTATACCACTTTTATTAAAAAAAAATAAATAAATAAATAAAATAAAAATAAATTCATTTTCTTTAAAATAACCTCCTATTACTTATCTCATTCTTCTTTTCTAACCGAACCCTAAATACAACCTTACTTAAAAAATATATTAAAAAATTGAAATTGAAACAAAACCACAATTTGCTATTATTTGCGAACTCGCAAATGATCTGCGAATTCAATGGCTAGTGTTTAAAATAACAATTTTTGAAGGTTAATTGCTCAATTTTTTTAGTTAGATGATTATTTAATTTAGGAAGAATTTATATATATCTTTGAAAAACTTCGATATTATGTCAATATCTTTGAAAAACTCATAATTACGTCAATATTGAAAACTTGACAAATTGACATGGATATCCAAACTGACAATTATATCTTAATAAATAATTTTGGTAATTCTTGTATTATTCATATGTAAAATAAAAAANAGCCTCAACTGGCATGACTACCAAAAGACAAGAATGCCCCTCAAATTATCCAAAATGATTCTCATTTTGCCCTTTGAACACGCCGCATAAGTGGGTCCAGTAATTGTCACTTTAGTAAATGGTTTTGATACATTCACATGAAATCCTCACAAAAAACTCTCACTCGTTAACGTGTCAGCGGGTGATTGGTCTTTTGTAAACAACTATGCGCTGACACGTCAGCGAGTGTGAGTTTTTTGTGAGAATTTTATGTGAATGTAGAATACCCCTTTAGTAAAATTAAATGACATTGGATTAATAAAAGAGTAGTGTTACATTCACAAAAAAGTTTTACAAAATAAATTCACAAAATAATTTGGAAGTGCTTGATTGGTGTATTTTAGCATAGGTTCTCTCTATTCTTTTGTACTAAACCAATTAAACACATCCAAATCATTTTGTTGATTTATTTTGTGGGAAGTTTTTTATGAATGTAGCACTACTCTTAATAAAAGTCATATGAAAGTTTTTTTGTTGCATTCAAATACCTATACATAACATATTAGAAACATATTTATTCAAAGTTTATATATTATGATCACATTAATTAATTCTCACACATAACTATTTAGAAATGTTTACATTAGCTGAGAAAAAACCGGCATAAAATTGAAAATAGCGCATTAATTTATACAATTATTTAAATATTTGGTTAAAAAAACCTTCGAGTATATTATGTGCGTTTCTGTTGGTTAAGCGCATATCTCTAAAAATTAAAACCGGGACCGAACCGTGAAAAGCGGATTTTTTCGAATTTAGTTCTGGTTTCTTCGGTTTCTGATTTTTTCGGTTTTGGATTGAACGGTTTTGTTCGGTTTTTCGATTCATTTAACATCCTTTTATGTCGTATGCTGGTAGCAAATAAAACAACACTCGTGATCATATATGTCCTATACGTTGGTAGCAAATAAAATACATGACCATTGTTAAAAAAAGACTTTTTTTTTTTTTTTAATCAAAGAGTTAGCAATATTTTGCAAAGCTATGTTTAAAGTGGTTTTTATCTTGTCCAAAATCCCAATATATGGACCAATAATGTTATTATTCTATTTTATACACTGTTGGAATTATAATCCAACTTACATGAACTGGGTAATTTAAAGAGGAAGAAACGTGAAAAAAAAATGTGTAGATCAATCAGGTAATTTCCTATTAAATCCAGGGGTAAAAAGGTAATCTATATAATTTTTTTTTTCTAATATAATATAAAAGATGAATATATATTAACCATTTATTTAGTAGACAAACATTCAATATAGAACTTATATTTGTCATAAAACCAATTAACAAATCCTAGCCATTCAGTTTTTTTATCAAAATAAAAAAATAAACTTTCAACCTTTTTTAAAAAATTAAATATCTCGCAAACCGTTAATTGTTCCGCGAAAAAAATCATACAATCGCGACAAGAATTAAATTATCTTTCTATAGATATGCATTGTTATATACTTTCGACGAACTTTTTTAAAAAAAAAATCGCTCAGACAAATCACATGTGATTTTTTTTGTAAAAATCACATGTGATTCTTAAAAATCTAATTATATGTGATTTATTTGATTTTTACGAATCACATGTGATTTTTACAAATGGGTATACTGTAAAAAATGCCCCTAACGTTTCGGAAAAATGCAATTATGGTCCTCATACGAAAAAAATGCAAAAAATGTACGTGACAAGGTTTCGATTTGCAAATAATGCCCCATGTGCGTTACTGTTCATGCAAATAATCCCGTTAGTTAGTCCTCACATACGTTGCACGTGAGGGTAATTTCATCATTTCACATTTCCCGCCATCAAATGCACCTGACGGGCCCAGCAGTACACCTACACTTGTGTTGAGGGACATTTTTGGCACCAAAGTTTAAGCCCTTTCATTCTTATACACTTAACACACCCACACACCTATAACATCGAACCCTTGATTCCAACTGGTATATTGTCGAAATCACCCAAATTAACAGTAGATCCATGATGGGTGGCTGGCAAATTAGAGCTCGGAGTGCACCAATTCTGGATATTGCTACCTTATACGGTACGATTTTGTTTGTGTAATTTTCTTTCGAATGACCATGCAGTGTATACATGGAAAGTAAAGCATATTAACTTGATTCATGATAATGCTGTGGATTTATTTTGATTTTTGTTTATTTGTTTCGTTGATTTATGTTCCCAGAATCGTTCCCAAGGCTCTTCAGTATTCAAATCCACCACACTGGTGAGTTTTCTAATCCACCAACTAGAGTGTAAAAGTTTGATAACACTGATCATGTAGACCTAATTGATTGTGACAATTTCTCAATGCGTGTGATGGTCAAAATCTTAGGTGACCTAGGTTTGGGTGATAACAAACAGATGTTGTTTACCCATTTTAAGGTCCCTGGCCTGAATTTAGATGATGGATTAGTTCCATTGATGTCAGATCAAGATGTGAAGGTATTGTTAAATTTTGTACCTAGGTATAAGGAAATAGATGTTTTTGTAGAGACGGATGTATCGTTGGTAAAAAACACTTGTTGGAGAATACGTTTTGGCGTCCGCCCTCAAAGGGTCTACAGATACACGAGATTGTTGAAGATGATGTGGTCAGTGCACTGTTAAGAACAGCAAAGGAAAGTTGTTGATGTTAGACTGGCATAATGATGAAATGGCACCAACGCAAACATCCTGTAATGCTTGTCCATTGGTTGAAAGAACTGTCAATGCTGACAATGTAGGAATCCTGTATTGGGAAAATGAGCCAGAATCCTCAACCCATGGATTCAGTTACTTAAATTTGATGGAACTGAGTGAGTGTGATCCTATTGCTTTATTTCACTTTTACCCTTTAACAATAAAAAGAAAATCCTCCATATATAGTTTGGTATCTTCTTCTTCCTTAAACACTCCCATCCCATCTCAAAACTATCATCACCGATCAAGTATTCTTGATCTTAGTTGGTTTTATTATGATCTAATCACAATCGTAATATTACTCATGTTTTATCCTTTATTGATCGATTTGCTTATATTTTCTTTCTAGGGCAAAATGCAAAAAAAAAAAAATATTCAACTTACTTTCAATTTCTAATTGAGGTACTCAACTTAATTTTTGTCAATATAAGGTACTAAAGTATGAATATTGTTCAACTTTGAGAAAAAATTACTTTTACACCAGGTTTCACGTTATATCATTTTTATTTTATACATTATTTTACGTTTTTCTACGTTTTTTATGCTTTTGTAGGTTATTTTGCGATTTTGCACGTTTTTTGACGTTATTATACGCTTTTATCCATTTTATACGCATTTATACATTTCTGTACGTTTACATATGTTTTTTTTGACGTTTTCATACGTTATTGGACGGCTTTTATACATTTTCATTTGTTATTATAAGTTTTCATCTATATTTATACACTTTAAACGTTTTATACGTTTTTGTACGTTTCATACTTTATAATACGTTTTCTATGTTTTTGTACGTTTAAATACGTTTTTGAACGTTTTTGTACATTTTCATACGTTATGGACGTTTTCATACGTTTTCATGCGTTATTATACATTTTAATATGTTTTTATAAGTTTTATACGTTTTCATACTTCTTTATACGTTTTCATACGTTTTTGTCCACTTTCATATGTCTTCATACGTTTTCTTACCTTTTCATACATTTTTATCCGTTTTCATACGTCTTTATGCGTTTTTGTACGTTTTTATACATTCTCAAACGTATAAAAGCGCACAAAATTATAGATGTAAAAAACGCAAAAAAGTATGAACACGTTAACATACAAATAGTAAAAAAATGTACAAAAGCATAAAAAATATATATATAAAAATGTACCAAAACGTATGAAAATGGAAGAAAACATACGAAAATTGATGAAAATGTAAAAAACGTAGAAAAATGTACAAAAAACGAAGAAAATAGACGAAAACAAAAAATACGAAAGAAAACAGCAGAAAACATACGAAAACGTATGAAAACGGACAAAAAACGTATAAAAACGAACAAAACGGAAGAAAACGTATAAAATGGACGAAAACTACTAACTAACTAAGCAAATATAGTATAAGTAAATAAGTAATGAAAGTAAAAAGTTAGAAAGATCAAACCACAACACAAGAATTTATAGTGGTTCAGCTACAAGGTCACCTTCCTTGTTCCTACTCCACTCCCCGAGTCACCTACTCGAGAGTTTTCTTCACTATGTCAACAAACTCCCTTGTGGCGGAGAAACCTTACACAACTTTCGCTTACACCGGCTTAACGACACAAAGCTAGATGTCAGGTTCTAATCCTAGCTAGAACCAATCTCACAACTCTTCACAACTTCTTCACTACTAGTACACACCACACCTTCTTCACTACTTCACACCACTTCACAACTTCTTCTTCTCTACACTACTTCTACTTCTCCAAAAACTACTTATTACAAGCACAACACAACTACACAAATAATTTACACAATGTACACAACTAATCTACAATACTTCTTAAACTTGGTTGTTGAAGGAGTATTATTCTTTTGCAATTTGGATGAGGATGGATGAGAAGGGATTGAATCACTTGAAACAAGGATTAATAATCTAGTGATCAAAGGGTTTTAGAAGATGTTTAGAGAGATTTAGATCTGAAAATTTTCGTGCAAAAGGTATGAAAAATACCAGGTTTGAGGTGGTATTTATAGGAAAAAATTTCTGACAGATTCTGACAGGGGAGCGTGGCCGGCCCCCTTAATTCATGGCCGGCCCCCTTAAAATTAAGGGGGCCGCCCAGCTGTAACGGCCAGAAACTTTGTTTTTTAGTGGGGAAAGTTTATTTGGTGAAAAACTAACTGATTTTGGTTAAAAATTTGAATTCATATATTTAGTATGATTAAAACATTTTTCTTTATTACCAAAAGTGTTTTTCAAAAATATATAATATGTTTATATAATTAAATAAACTTTGTAATAATTAATTAAATACCCCTTTGATCATGAGATGTATTAAGCACTTGTTTATTCATACCTTAAGTGATTAAGTTGGATAAAATGATATAAACTAGCTTAATACTTGTTTACGTAGTAATCTTACGTTTAATGATTTTACATTTTGTGATCGTCAAAACGTAGAGATATCGAAAAATATAAATAACGTTTTTATGCATTATTTATGTCAACAAGCCGAAAAAAAACAAACACTCTAAATCTTAACTACCTCTTACCGCCTCTTAATGACAGAGAAAAAACAAACACACTTTTTGGTCCAAAACCTCTTACTGCATCTGACTGAGTTAGATTAAGAGGTTATTAAGAAGTTTTCTTGGAAAAACAAACGTGACATAAATCTGTATTTGAGACGTAAATGTCTGATCTGAATGAAATAATATTGTTTGTTTATAAAAATATGTATGATATAAATAAGAAGTTGTTTCATTCTTACGATACATAAACGTTTATAAACATTATATAGAACAACTGAGTCATAAAATTAACACAACATAGCAACGTGAAAATAAAATGTGTTAAACAAAACATTCAAGAACATCGTGATACAATTTGATCTCTCAAGTAGTCATATATCGTTGATATGTTATAAAATCATGTTGTTAAACATTTTCATCATTTTATAAACTATCACTATCAATTAATATATGTTGATAGACTGCGAAAAAAATAAAATATTTTATAATATACATAAGATTGTCAATTAATAACTAAAAATATTTTCAACCAAAAGAATTTTAGTTAATGCTAAAAATATGCATGCTACAATTTGATTTCATACACTAGTTATATATTATTATGGTTTCAAAGACTCTTGTGCTTGAGCAAAAAAAAAAATACGGCGATCATCTTTAAACGTATTATTAATACTAAAAGAAAAGTCGAGGAAATATATAATAGGAAATGAAAAAGAACTGAAGAAAAAAGACTAAAGTAAACCCAAAAACGAATAATAATAATAATAATAATAATAATAATAATAATAATAATAATAATAATAATAATAATAATAATAATAATAATAATAATAACAATAATAATAATAATAAATAAATAAAAGTGTTAAAAGTTATTAAGAGGTAGTAAGGTATCCTCTCCACATCTTGTTGGTTAAGCGGTTTGAACCTCTGACCGCCCCTGAACAAGAAAAGAATAACAAACGCATTTAATGACTCAAATGTCTTAACTAGTCAATTAAAAAGCTAATAAAAAGTAGGGAAAATAACAAAAATACCCATTTTCTCAAACATACTTTACAAAATACCCATTTTTTCAAAAATCAAAAATACCCATAAAATTCGCAAACTTTGCGATTTTTTTAACAAATCTCGCAAAGTTTGCGATTTTTCTTTAAAAATCGCAAACTTTGCCATTTTTCTTTGAAAAATCGCAAATCTTCAATAGATTGTATGCTGGTAAATCTTGCACACATGTAACATTATTATCTTCAATTGATTGTATGCTGGTGCATTCAAATTTGCGATTACATATAATTAATTACATTCATTATCAATTAATTGATTTTCCATATATCCCATGCATATTATATTAATTATCAATTAATTACATTCATTATCAATGTGATTACACGGTAATCAATTACATTCACTACCAATTAATTCATTATCAATGCAATTAATTACATTCACTATCAATTTGCGATTTATTTTTAAATATCGCAAATTTGCGAAATTTTTAAAAAAATCTTGCGAAATTTTTTAAAAAATCACAAAGTTTGCGAGATTTCTTAAAAAAAATCCCAAAGTTTGCGATTTTTTCTTAAAAAAATCACAAATAGTCGCAAAGTTTGCGAAGTTTATGAGTATTTTTTATTTTTGAAAAAAAATTGGTATTTTGTAAAGTATGCTTGTGAAAATGGGTATTTTTGTTATTTTCCCTAAAAAGTATTTTTAAGAAAACAAACACCACTTTAATCTCACAATGAAATTTAATCTAAAAATCAAACCCAAAGCGAAGCTAAAGTGTATATTTCTATTATGTCAGGTGCATTGAGGAACTTTTTTTACTTTATGGGAAGGAATAGTGAGACCTACTAATTCAATAATATTTCTTTTTTCAATAGGGTCCATTATTTATATTATTTGATCTATATCCCCAAGGCAAGATTTATAATATCTTCCCCAATAAGTGGCTCATATAGACCACATGCTTCTTAGTGCAAAGCGAGGAGAGAAAAAAAAGAAAAGAAAAAAAAAAAAAAAAAAAAAAAAAAAAAAAAAAAAAAAAAAAAAAAAAAAAAAAAAAAAACTTACACACTTTAAGCAATGAGCAGTTTATTGCTTTTACATCAACTAGTTATAAGAGCGGTGGGAGTGGGCGAGTGAAGGTGTGGGGCGGGATCCCTCACGCACGGGAACACCGCCGTCGGCCCTCCCTTACCGCACGGGGTCTTCCCGTTGAGTGAAGAAGTCACGCACGGGGAGGAACAAAAAATCGAACGTTGCAAAGTAAAATATGACTGTTAGAGGGTTGAGGAAAAAAAAAAAAAAAAAAAAAAAAAAAAAAAAAAAAAAAAAAAAAAAAAAAAAAAAAAAAAAAAAANNNGGGGGGGGGGGGCGTGATAGTGGATATCAAAATATGAGTTCTTTTTCTTTTTGAAAACGTACATTTGTACTTGGTACAATACAGTATACATACAGTAACTTAATAACATTTGGCTTTTATGATTGGTGCTAATTTTATAAATTTTCACTAGCATACAATATGTGAATATACTTTAATAATTTTAATGGAATTCGAAAAAGAAAAAAAAAAAGAAGTGAGTGAAGGGTGAGTGAAGTGGTGCCTCTAAAAATATGAGTGACTGATGAAAAAAGTGGGGAATGATGTGGCGTAAGGGGATTGGTTGGGAGTGAGTGAAGGGAGAGAGGGTGAGTGAACCACTCCCTCCCCCCTAAGTCCTGTGCACGCACGGTGTTTACACATAAATCAAATTTATTTTAAAATTTTAGTTTACTATATGGATATATAAGAAATTACCCGTGTAAATTGTGATATAAGTACAACTAATAAATATGCATGAGTTTTTCATTATGTATTAATATCTATTAATATTTTTTGAAAAAATTTATTGGATGAAAGACTTAAGTTTATCTGACATAGATGTAGTTTAGGTTGATATTGTTGTTTAAGTTTAACCATTGATATCATGTTGCACAAAATGTGTGAGTTTAGTAGCACATAATGAGCGTTAATGAAGTTAAAATATACTCCGTAAAGTTTTTTACAAATGTTTTTCCAAATATCCGTATATAATTTTTAAATAATAATTACATGAGTCGTTGTTATAAGTACAATCGAGTATATTTATTTTCATACTACTGTAACTCATGCTTACCATTTGATATTTATATTACCGTTAATAATAATTATCCGTATTTAATATTTAAACCCGTATACGCATAAATTATATTTTTAAATAGGATAACATGAGTCCTTATTTAACGTTCATAGTAAAAAAATATTTTAGTAGATGAAACAAAATTTTGTAAATTTAATGATTGTAAACAAAGTTCATATTATAAAGTATAGGGGGCAAATTATTAAAAAAAGTATTATACTTGTCACTGTTTCATCTTCTGGGTAGCGAACTATTTTTTTTCATTTTGAGGGTAATTTTCTTTCAAATTCATTATCTTTAGGGTATTTTGCGAAATTTTTGAACGTTTTTGCCCCTCGTAGCTAATACAAATTTTTTTTCCCCGAAGGGCAAAATGTCACATATTACCCTAAAGATGATGAATTTGAAAGAAAATTACCCTCAAAATGAAAAAAAAATAGTTCGCTACCTAGAAGATGAAACAGTGGTAAGTATAATACTTTTTTTTTTAATAATTTGCCCTATAATAGGGTTATTTGTTTATTATCTAAACTTATTAAAAAACATAGAGACTTATAATTTACACTTAACTCTATATAATATATTTAAAATTCAGCAACTAAAGTTTTATTAGTTACCTCATCTTTTTTTTAAGTTTTTGTTTTCTTATACTCGGCACCTATATTTTTATGTATTTTTTTTCTCAATCAAATTATTCACCAAATTTATTAAAGTTTCAAAATCAATTCAATTTTGACTTTTTATTGGCTAATTATATTGCTTAATTTCGCTTATGTGTCAAAATTGAGCTATCCTGTTGGTCTATTTTTTTTTCAATAAGAATGATTTTGCAAAATCACTACGAAATAATGTAATTTTTTTATTATATAAAAGATAAAAGAAAACATATTAGAAATGAGACACGTACACATAATTGCAAATATGGCAAAGAAAAGCAAACTGTACAATCTTTGACCAAACAATTGTCTTATTGTCAAAGACACGCAAATAAAAATATAGCCCTACCAAAATTCTTTACACAAACATGTGCCTTGCATGTTCAACCACCACCTACTACATATCGAAAATTCAGAAATTGAAGTCCTATATGTTACTCTTTTAGTCTTTAAGATCCATGATCATAATGACAAGCGTTAAATTGAAACCATTGATTTGTATATAACCATGTACATGTGTACAATTGTAACTATGAATAGAGAAACCGATTACCTGGCAGTTTTAGGGTGCGTTTAGTATCCGACTATAAGAATGACACTATGACTATGAAAGTGATTAAATGTGTTTGTTTAGGATGAGGGAGCCCACAAATATGGTAATGAATGATAGAAATGCTCCATACTCCATATACCTCAAAAGGATAAGGTATGGATCTTTCATACCGAGAGGCCCACCACTACTATCAAAATCATTCCCATTGTGATTGATGGCGGCATACCAAGCGCACCCTTAGTTTCCATCAACTGGTTTTACGGTCAACACATGAAAAGATAAATAGCGTAACACTATGATTAAAAGACACGACAACATGATTTGAGTCCGTGACCTCAGTTTTACGTCATGTTCCTCACCGTTAGACTTACATTGGGAAAATAATTGTAACTCTTAATATAGGTATGAACAATGGTGGATTTAGGACCAATAGTCATCAGGTTTATTTTATTAAAAATACCGAATATCGTAACCCAAAAATTAAGGTTCAGGTTCATTTTAGAAAAATCTATCGGTATGTTTGACATAATTTTATACTACGCAAGAAAAATCCATGAGGTTCTTGTGCACCACGAGAATCCCTCGGTCCGCTCCTGGGTATGAAGTTTGGTAGCCTGTGTAATGATAATCGGAAAAATATTAATTTATCTAGTTTTCAAGTTATTTTACAGTAACATTTTGTGTGCAACACGCTGATATACTGTACAATACCCTTAAAGGTTCAACAACAATGCCTTTAAAGACTTCCAAACACTGTGGATTATATAAAGGCTTCAACACTTAATTAGTTGATATTCATTACAAAACAATTAAACACACACATAACTATTTAACCAAATGGATTTGAGGAGCAAAGTTTTGATCATTGGAGGGACTGGATACTTAGGTAAAAGACTCGTAAAGGCGAGTTTAGAACAAGGCCATGAGACATATGTTCTCAGACGACCTGAAATAGGTGTCGACATTGAAAAGATACAGATGCTACTTGGATTTAAGAAGCAAGGAGCTAGACTCGTTATTGGTTCGTTTAATGATCATCGTAGCCTTGTTGAGGCTGTGAAGCAAGTCGACGTTGTGATATGTGCGGTGTCTGGTGTGCATATTCGCAGCCATCAAATCTTGCTTCAACTTAAACTTGTTGATGCTATCAAAGAAGCTGGCAACATCAAGGTATATATACTCAACAGAAAATTGTGCCAACAAGATGTTTTCACCAATTTCACTAACATTTGACAATACTATTTAGCGGTTTTTGCCATCAGAGTTTGGTACGGATCCTGCACGCATGGCAGATGCAATGGAACCAGGACGAGTTACTTTTGATGACAAAATGGTGGTACGAAAAGCTATTGAAGAAGCCGGGATCCCTTTCACCTACGTATCTGCTAATTGCTTCGCAGGTTACATGGTTGGAGGGCTGTGTCAACCTGGCCACATTCTTCCGTCCCGTGAGTCTGTCATCTTGTTTGGGGATGGTAATAAAAAATGTAAGATATAGCTCGGTATCATATCTACCTTTTTCTAAAGTTACAAATCCAAATCTAGTTAATTTCATATATGAACGTACACATTGTTACATTGTTCGTGTAGCAATATTTGTCGATGAAGACGACATAGCAACATACACCATCAAAACTATAGACGATCCTCGCACTCTTAACAAGACAGTCTATATTAGGCCACCGGCAAACATTCTTTCACAAAGGGAAGTTGTGGAGCTTTGGGAGAAGCTCATTGGTAAAGAACTCGAAAAGTCATCTCTATCTGAGCAAGAATTTCTCAACATAATGAAAGGTAACTAGCTAATTAACACAGTAACACCATTTTGGTATAGTAACATTTTGCATGCATTTTTCATTTGTAAACTAATGACTTACAAATGCGTTGCAAACTTGCAGACCAAGGGTATGCTGAGCAAGTGGGCTTGACTCATTACTATCATGTATTCTACGATGGTTGTCTTACAAATTTCGAGATAGGAGATGATGCTGAAGAGGCTTGTGCTCTTTACCCTGATATCGAATATACCAAAGTCGAGGACTACTTCAAGCAATACCTTTGATTTAAGTCATGTGTTTTGTGTGTAAAATTGAGAATTTGTTCATATTGTTTTACAAAATGTACGTTATATCAAAATGCATATTTATGCTACTATATGAAATAAGAGAACGCAAGTTCAATTCTATCATGACCTGATTACAGTATATGTTGTCAGCCAATGAATAAAAAGATGTATGTTAAACTCATTTAAACTTAAACATCACATTTGGGTTTTATATTACAACGAGTTAGCTACAGTATAAAACCAAATTAAACTAAACTTGACGTTGTTAGGCTACAGTATAATCGATTGCGCTCGGTATAAATTTAGTATGTAAATATATCGAGAAAAGCGAACCAAATAAGCCAAAATTTGAAACCCGGACCGTTCGACATACAGGCTTAATAAGATTTTTTTTCGATTGTAACCACAACACACTTTTCATGTTTGACATGTAAACAAAACCACGTTGAGACTTGATAAGACTTGGATGATGTCAAAATTAACCATACACTAAATTCAAACAAGGGGGTTTTGTAACCAAGCTTGATTTTACCACAAAAAAGATCTTGATAAGATCATTTTTGGTTTTTACTTGTAAACACATAAAAAGTTTGGCAAACATATACAACTAAAAATCCACATTTGAACCCAATTTGACATTATCTATACCACTTTTATTAAAAAAAATAAATAAATAAAAAAAATAAAAATAAAATCATTTTCTTTAAAATTACCTCCTATTACTTATCTCATTCTTCTTTTCTAACCGAACCCTAAATACAACCCTACTTAAAAAATATATTAAAAAATTGAAATTGAAACAAAACCACAATTTGCTATTATTTGCGAACTCGCAAATGACCTGCGAATTCAATGGCCAGTGTTTAAAACAACAATTTTTGAAGGTTAATTGCTCAATTTTTTTTAGTTAGATGATTATTTAATTTAGGAAGAATTTATATATATCTTTGAAAAACTTCGATATTACATCAATATCTTTGAAAAAATCATAATTACGTCAATATTGAAAACTTGACAAATTGACATGGATATCCAAACTGACAATTATATCTTAATAAATAATTTTGGTAATTCTTGTATTATTCATATGTAAAATAAAAAGCTTTATTTCACTTTTACCCTTTAACAATAAAAAGAAAATCCTCCATATATAGTTTGGTATCTTCTTCTTCCTTAAACACTCCCATCCCATCTCAAAACTATCATCACCGATCAAGTATTCTTGATCTTAGTTGGTTTTATTATGATCTAATCACAATCGTAATATTACTCATGTTTTATCCTTTATTGATCGATTTGCTTATATTTTCTTTCTAGGGCAAAATGCATAAAAAAAATATTCAACTTACTTTCAATTTCTAATTGAGGTACTCAACTTAATTTTTGTCAATATAAGGTACTAAAGTATGAATATTGTTCAACTTTGAGAAAAAATTACTTTTACACCAGGTTTCACGTTATATCATTTTTATTTTATACATTATTTTACGTTTTTCTACGTTTTTTACGCTTTTGTAGGTTATTTTGCGATTTTGCACGTTTTTTGACGTTATTATACGCTTTTATCCATTTTATACGCATTTATACATTTCTGTACGTTTACATATGTTTTTTTTGACGTTTTCATACGTTATTGGACGGCTTTTATACATTTTCATTTGTTATTATAAGTTTTCATCTATATTTATACACTTTAAACGTTTTATACGTTTTTGTACGTTTCATACTTTATAATACGTTTTCTATGTTTTTGTACGTTTAAATACGTTTTTGAACGTTTTTGTACATTTTCATACGTTATGGACGTTTTCATACGTTTTCATGCGTTATTATACATTTTAATATGTTTTTATAAGTTTTATACGTTTTCATACTTCTTTATACGTTTTCATACGTTTTTGTCCACTTTCATATGTCTTCATACGTTTTCTTACCTTTTCATACATTTTTATCCGTTTTCATACGTCTTTATGCGTTTTTGTACGTTTTTATACATTCTCAAACGTATAAAAGCGCACAAAATTATAGATGTAAAAAACGCAAAAAAGTATGAACACGTTAACATACAAATAGTAAAAAAATGTACAAAAGCATAAAAAATATATATATAAAAATGTACCAAAACGTATGAAAATGGAAGAAAACATACGAAAATTGATGAAAATGTAAAAAACGTAGAAAAATGTACAAAAAACGAAGAAAATAGACGAAAACAAAAAATACGAAAGAAAACAGCAGAAAACATACGAAAACGTATGAAAACGGACAAAAAACGTATAAAAACGAACAAAACGGAAGAAAACGTATAAAATGGACGAAAACATATGAAAACATACAAAAACGTGTTAGTTGTATAATTTCAATCATCTTTAATACTTTAGTACCTTAAATTATTAAATATAAAGTTGAGTACCTCAATTAGATATTGAAAATAAGTTGATTACCTTTTTATGCAATTTGCCCTTCTTTTTACCATAAATCATAGGATTCTTAACAACAAATAGTAGATATTAAACAAACTAAAGTTATCGTGTTCCAAAAAAAACAAATTAAAGTGATGCTGATTAATTTATTCATGAATATGTTCACGATACACAGAACTTTTTTTTTTTTTTAATCAAAGAGTTAGCAATATTTTGCAAAGCTATGTTTAAAGTGGTTTTTATCTTGTCCAAAATCCCAATATATGGACCAATAATGTTATTATTCTATTTTATACACTGTTGGAATTATAATCCAACTTACATGAACTGGGTAATTTAAAGAGGAAGAAACGTGAAAAAAAAATAATGTGTAGATCAATCAGGTAATTTCCTATTAAATCCAAGGGTAAAAAGGTAATCTATATAATTTTTTTTCTAATATAATATAAAAGATGAATATATATTAACCATTTATTTAGTAGACAAACATTCAATATAGAACTTATATTTGTCATAAAACCAATTAACAAATCCTAGCCATTCATTTTTTTTATCAAAATAAAAAAATAAACTTTCAACCTTTTTAAAAAAATTAAATATCTCGCAAACCGTTAATTGTTCCGTGAAAAAAATCATTCAATCGCGACAAGAATTAAATTATCTTTCTATAGATATGCATTGTCATATACTTTCGACGAACTTTTTAAAAAAAAATCGCTCAGAAAAATTACATGTGATTTTTTTTGTAAAAATCACATGTGATTCTTAAAAATCTAATTATATGTGATTTATTTGATTTTTACGAATCATATGTGATTTTTACAAATGGGTATACTGTAAAAAATGCCCCTAACGTTTCGGAAAAATGCAATTATGGTCCTCATACGAAAAAAAAAATGCAAAAAATGTATGTGACAAGGTTTCGATTTGCAAATAATGCCCCATGTGCGTTACTGTTCATGCAAAAATAATTTTTTCGCTAACGCTCGTTAGAAAATCCCGTTAGTTAGTCCTCACATACGTTGCATGTGAGGGTAATTTCATCATTTCACATTTCCCGCCATCAAATGCACCTGACGGGCCCAGCAGTACACCTACACTTGTGTTGAGGGACATTTTTGGCACCAAAGTTTAAGCCCTTTCATTCTTATACACTTAACACACCCACACACCTATAACATCGAACCCTTGATTCCAACTGGTATATTGTCGAAATCACCCAAATTAACAGTAGATCCATGATGGGTGGCTGGCAAATTAGAGCTCGGAGTGCACCAATTCCGGATATTGCTACCTTATACGGTACGATTTTGTTTGTGTAATTTTCTTTCGAATGACCATGCAGTGTATACATGGAAAGTAAAGCATATTAAATTGATTCATGATAACGCTGTGGATTTATTTTGATTTTTGTTTATTTGTTTCGTTGATTTATGTTCCCAGAATCGTTCCCAAGGCTCTTCAGTATTCAAATCCACCACACTGGTGAGTTTTCTAATCCACCAACTAGAGTGTAAAAGTTTGATAACACTGATCATGTAGACCTAATTGATTGTGACAATTTCTCAATGCGTGTGATGGTCAAAATCTTAGGTGACCTAGGTTTGGGTGATAACAAACAGATATTGTTTACCCATTTTAAGGTCCCTGGCCTGAATTTAGATGATGGATTAGTTCCATTGATGTCAGATCAGGATGTGAAGGTATTGTTAAATTTTGTACCTAGGTATAAGCAAATAGATGTTTTTGTAGAGACGGATGTATCGTTGGTAGAAAAACACTTGTTGGAGAATACGTTTTGGCGTCCGCCCTCAAAGGGTCTACAGATACACGAGATTGTTGAAGATGATGTGGTCAGTGCACTGTTAAGCACAGCAAAGGAAAGTTGTTGATGTTAGACTGGCATAATGATGAAATGGCACCAACGCAAACATCCTGTAATGCTTGTCCATTGGTTGAAAGAACTGTCAATGCTGACAATGTAGGAATCCTGCATTGTGAAAATGAGCCAGAATCCTCAACCCATGGATTCAGTTACTTAAATTTGATGGAACTGAGTGAGTGTGACCCTATGGGTAGTTTTATGCAATCGAAGGATAAACAACGTGGGACATTCTTTGATGATGACTTGTTCCAGTAGGATAATCCAGTGTCTTTGGATAGGCCTGAATCATGCTTTGGTGATATGCCAGAAGATGTTGCAGAAATGATTGATGAGTACATATATCCACAANAAGTTTGATAACACTGATCATGTAGACCTAATTGATTGTGACAATTTCTCAATGCGTGTGATGGTCAAAATCTTAGGTGACCTAGGTTTGGGTGATAACAAACAGATGTTGTTTACCCATTTTAAGGTCCCTGGCCTGAATTTAGATGATGGATTAGTTCCATTGATGTCAGATCAAGATGTGAAGGTATTGTTAAATTTTGTACCTAGGTATAAGGAAATAGATGTTTTTGTAGAGACGGATGTATCGTTGGTAAAAAACACTTGTTGGAGAATACGTTTTGGCGTCCGCCCTCAAAGGGTCTACAGATACACGAGATTGTTGAAGATGATGTGGTCAGTGCACTGTTAAGAACAGCAAAGGAAAGTTGTTGATGTTAGACTGGCATAATGATGAAATGGCACCAACGCAAACATCCTGTAATGCTTGTCCATTGGTTGAAAGAACTGTCAATGCTGACAATGTAGGAATCCTGTATTGGGAAAATGAGCCAGAATCCTCAACCCATGGATTCAGTTACTTAAATTTGATGGAACTGAGTGAGTGTGATCCTATGGGTAGTTTTATGCAATCGAAGGATAAACAACGTGGGACATTCTTTGATGATGACTTGTTCCAGTAGGATAATCCAGTGTCTTTGGATAGGCCTGAATCATGCTTTGGTGATATGCCAGAAGATGTTGCAGAAATGATTGATGAGTACATATATCCACAAAATGGGGGTGTGAATCTTGGAAATACTGTCCAAGAGGTTGATGAGGAAGTAGTAAAAAGGGAAGAACTTGAAAATGAAGACGACCTTGACCAGAATGAAGAACGAGAAACAGAAAGGGATGGTAGTGATTTTGAACATGGTGACAGTGACATGTCAACAAGTGACACTCATGTTGACATGTGTGGTTTCGCATTTCAACTAGATTCAAACATTCAAGACAGTAGGAGAGAAGCTTCTAACAAAGTTCATTCGATGGAGGCTGCTGAACAAGAGGCACCTGCCATTCCAATGGATGACCTTGATAGTGCCAATGAAGCAGATGCTGAAGAAGGTGGTGCAGGGCTACGAAAGAGAAGGTTGAAGGTATTAAGAAAGGCTTATAGGGGTAAGTTTAGAATCAAAGAAGGTTATTTTAAGGTGCAGGAGGAGTTTTCTACAAGAAAAGAAATGACTGACAAGGTAAAGCTGCATGCGTTGTAGGCAAAGAGAGCCATTTCGATTATGCATTGTGATAAGAATTGGGTCAGAGCTAAGTGCTTCGGCATTGTGGTTGGTGAAACTTCTTTCAATCCAGCATATGCCAAAGAAGGGTCTATGCAATCCACCTCAAAGAAGCGGGGCAAATTTGAGAAAACCGAAAAGCTTAAGGACCGGAAATGCAAGGGTGTTAGTCCTAAAGGATATGTAATCAAGAATCATAGCCCCCTTGCCCGTGGGACCTACTCATCTCAAAGTGGGCCATGGATCAATGTTGGTCAGTAAAAACATTGAAAGACACTCATAAATGTATCCAGACAAGAGATCTTACAGGTGTTACAGCTAGGTTTCTGTCACATTATGCCATCGAGATTCTTAAAGAAATCCTAAAATTGATGTGAAATCATTACAGCTTGAATTATCACAGAGGTTTCAAATTAACTTAACATTCGACAAAGCTTAAAGGGCAAAGGAATTTGCTGAAAAGATTATGTCAGGTGATCACAAAGAACAGTATGCCCTACATAGAGATTATGCTATGGAGCTGAGATTAAAAAACCCAGGCACAATAGTCAAGATCCAAGTTGAAACCAACACAGAGCAGGACAGTGGTAACAGCAATAAGACCCAACCCAAGGCAACATCTAATTGATCAACATCCCCTGGGAACTGATTCAGGTGATGGAATCCCCAGGCGTGAAGAAACCAGTGGGAGGTCAGATGCGTGTAGTATGAAACATATACAGGAATTAATGGATACATGTACCAAATTGTCAAAGGAGGTTGTTGATCTCAAAAAGACTATATATTCTAAAAATGATGAAATCAAATGGTTGAAGCAGAGAGTTAGATATCTTAAAGGGATACAGAGGTCAAGAACACATAAGCTGAAAAGGTTACATAAAATTGGTTCTACTGCTAGGGTTGAATCTTCTTGTAATGATTCTAGTTTGGGGGAGGATGCCTCCAAACAGGGGATGAATGAAAGCAAAGTTTAAGGGGAGGATCAAGAGATGGTTGATGTGGAAATTGGGGTAAATGATGAACAGGAACAGTTAATTGATGAGGGGAATTACTTAAATGTTGCAGAAATTGTTGTTGGGGGTGAACATGATCCTGAAATGGTTGCTGGTGAAGTTGTTGAATCTGCTAAGGAAGTGATGCGCGGGATTGCGACCACGCACTAGGGTTTTATCTCTCAAGGGATCTTGAGAAGCTTGCAATCCCCACCAGGCAGTGTACCTGACCGATGTAGTATAGTGTAGTGGCAAGTACCGGGGGATTGATCGTTCTCTGCGGGAATAATGTCGTTAGGATTGAAAAGCTACTCTAATAGGTCTAGGGGTGAGGGAAGATTCTTTTTGTATCTTTATATTTTTAGGAAATCAAGTAAAAATCTCAGGTTTGAAGGAGTGGGTGGAATTAGTTGCTAGTCAACTAACCCAAATAACTACTAATGCAAGTAAAATAAAATAACAAGAAAGTAAATGTTTGTGAAAACTNGTGGCAAGTACCGGGGGATTGATCGTTCTCTCGGGGAATAGTGTCGTTAGGCTTGAAAAGCTACTCTAATTAGGTCTAAGGGTTGAGGGATGATTCTTCTTGTATTTTTATATTTAATGAAAGCAAGTAAAAATCTCGGTTTTTGGAAGAGTGGGCGGAATTACTTAAATGTTGCAGAAATTGTTGTTGGGGGTGAACATGATCCTGAAATGGTTGCTGGTGAAGTTGTTGAATCTGCTACGGAAGTGATGCGCGGGATTGCGACCACGCACTAGGGTTTTACCTCTCAAGGGATCTTGAGAAGCTTGCAATCCCCACCAGGCAGTGTACCTAACCGATGTAGTATATTGTAGTGGCAAGTACCGGGGGATTGATCGTTCTCTGCGGGAATAGTGTCGTTAGGATTGAAAAGCTACTCTAATAGGTCTAGGGGTGAGGGAAGATTCTTTTTGTATCTTTATAATTTTAGGAAATCAAGTAAAAATCTCGGGTTTGAAGGAGTGGGCAGAATTAGTTGCTAGTCAACTAACCCAAATAACTACTAATGCAAGTAAAATAAAATAACAAGAAAGTAAATGTTTATGAAAACTAATATGGAGAGAAGTGTGTTTACATAGATTTCCTTACTCCCTAACTATCTTTTACCGATTGATTAGTGTGTATTAATTGCGTGGATGACAGATTGTATTCCTTAATACCATTCGTAGGGGTGTGTAGGGACTTCCCCTAACTCTATGAACTCCTACTTCACTCCTATGTCGAGCCGGCTATGAAGCTCCTAACATGGGATCACTAGAATTGGCTCATGCATTAAATACAATCAAATAACCTTAGTACACCTTGGTTCATGTTTCTTAAGACGTTCAAGCATGTTACCAACCGGAAGTCTGCCAGTTTTCTTAAGCCTAACATCGATAATCACCCATCCAATACAATTAATAACACACCATTCAATCAATAATCAATAGTTAGGTTTCATTAGATCTAAGCAAACACAAAGAAAACCTAGCCTAACATGTTAAATAAAAGACAAGCGAAAGATAGAATCAAACAACACATAGACATATTGAATGATTAATTGATTACTTATCTTCAATGTAACATGAGAGATCCAAGGGTATAAAACCCTTAAAAAAGCTGCAAAATTCGTCTAGGGTTTCTCTCTAAAAAGTTCCACACAAGTTCCCCACAAGTTCCACACTTAATGACTAAAATTTATGCGAATATATATAGAAAAACAGATCTGACGGCGTCACGTTGTAGCCTTGACGCCGTTACCTCGCTGTGGTTAGGGTTTCTTGATGGCCTTCTTGACGCCGTCCCTCTTTAATCCGTTCTGGCTTATCAAGGCTTGACGGCGTCACATCCAAGCTTGACGACGTCAAGGGTACTATTCAGCAGATTTTTGGCACTTTGTCGAATTCTTCACTTATATGCTCCAAAAACGTCCAAAATGCTTCCTTTTCCAGAATTTCTCTCCAAAGTACCTAAAATGACAAAAGGAACAATTTAGGGCGATATTTGATCAAATAAATACAATTTAGGGCTTAAATGACCCCCGAAAAGCGGTACACTTTTCGCCTTATCAGGAAGTTGAAGTTAAAACTGCCAGTATTGAAGTTTCTGCTGCTGCATCATCTTCTGAGGAGGCTGTTATGGTTGCAGCACTCACTAAATTGAAGACTACTATACCTACAACAAAAGGGGTGAGTATCAGAGAACCATCAACAATAACAACAACAATCACCACACAACAACAACTACAGTGTAATGGAAAAGGAAAGAGTATATTAGTAGAAGAAGCTACTGAAACTCCTATGTCAACAAAAGAGCTGCTTTTGTCTGATGCAGAAGTTGCCAAAAAGTTACAGGCCCAGCTAGATGAAGAGTATGATATGAAATGGCTCAATGTGATGCTGATTTTGAGATGGCTCAAAGATTAACTCAAGAAGAGTGGGCATCACTTACTATTGAAGAGAGGTTTAAGTGTTTAGCTGAAATTACTACAGCAAAAAAAACACTATGCAGTAGAAAGACTTAAAGAAAAACAAAACAGACCACCCACCAGAGCTCAAAGAATGAGAGAAATGTGTATGTATCTAAAGAATATGGACAATCGAAAACTCAAAGATTTGGCTCGTTTAGATGATGGGGAGATTGAAGAGTTGCATAATCAAGCTAAAAAGAAAATAGCCAGATTTGTGCCCATGGAAACAAAGGTGGTGGTGGAAAGTTCTAAGAGACCAGGTCCTGTGTTAGAAAACGAGGTGACTAAGAAGTCAAAAGTAGATGCGGCTGAACAAGGGAACTTGTAAGGAAGATCTTCATGCAGTCTGAAAGAAGATAAAGTGTTTGGAAGAATCCTCTAAAGATAAAAGATGTAATTCCAGAAACATGATGTTTGGAAAAACTTGTGTATTTCGGATAAACATTATGCAAATTGTGTTATATAAGAATGAAACAAATAAAATGTTGCTGCTTCATTCTACTGGTTCATTATCAACACATAACAGATACATTCCTACTCCATCAATCGTTATATGGGTGAAATCATAATCCTACTTAACAAACAAATAACATGAATCATAAATAATCATAATCCTACTTAACAAACAAATATCACAAATCAAATAAGATAATTAAAGATACTTGAACCATTGTTGTGATACCATAATGTACATTATCAGCATAACCAACCATCAACACAGTACATTGTTCATAAACACCTAACATAAACACCATTAACTACCATAAACCCAAAAAACCAATCCACATTGACCAACACCAAACGGTCAACTTTGCAAGTAAACATAAGAAGCGAAGATAACCCAACTGATGATAAGGTATTTCCTCAGCTTCTTAGCCCACTGCTCCTCCATATTTGCCCGAAGCTCCGCCTGGTTTGCCCGGGTCTCCTCCTCGTTTGCCTGGTGCTCCTCACAGTCGGCCCTCTCCTGCTCTAAAGACAGTGCATCTTCCAAAGCATCCCTGGTCCTAAGTAGACTATGGATGATGATGTCTAGAGATCGGTCGCACATGGGTGGATCCACCCATCCGATGAAGGGACAACTAGAGTTCTGTACAAATGAAAGAAATGTAATTAAAAAGAAGATAACAGAGGCAACTTGTAAAATGTAAGATTATTATTGTTTCGATCAAGAATCAAACTTACGTATGTGGGGCACGAGTAGAACCGCCTACCAGGATTCATATTCGTCCAAGAAGTTCTAACGACGCATTGAAGACCGCAGGCGCAAAGAATCATTTTTGCAGGTCAACAAGATTTTTGGGTGCAACAAGATGATGAGCAGTAAGTAGGTGTGTATGAGTTAATGCTTACTTGTGTTGTATAAGAATGAAAGATGATAAAATTTAGTTGCAAAAAATGTCCCTCAACACAAGTGTAAGTGTGCTAGTGGGCCAGTCAGTTGGATTTGATGGCGGGAACAGCAAAATGACGGACTTACCCTCACGTGCAACGCATGTGACTAGCACTTAACGGGATTTTCTAACGAGCGCTAGCGAAAAAACCAGTTTTGCATGAACAGTAACGCACATGGGGCATTATTTGCAAATTCAAACCTTGTCATGTACATTTTTTGCATTTTTTTCGTATGAGGACCATATTTGCGTTTTTCCAAAACGTTAGGGGCATTTTTTGTAGTTTACCCTTTACAAATCACATGTGATTCGTAAAAATCATATGTGATTTGTAAAAATCAAAGCATATATGATTTTTACGAATCACATGTGATTTTTTTTGCAGAAATTAAAAAAAGGTCGAATGTATATAACAATGCATATCTATAGAAAGATAATTTAATTCTCGTCAGGATAGTGTAGTTTTTGTAGCTTGAAGATTTACCGTTTGCAAGATATGTTGTTTTAAAAAAAATAAAAAATGGTTTTTTATTTATTTAGATAAAAAATGGATTGTAACCACCCAAAAAATTTCATCAATTTCATTTCCACCATAATACCTATATAAGGTATTTTCACAGGTAAATTTTTTCTTTTATTTCCTCTTTATTACATGCATGACTCCCTAGACCTGCTCACGTATCCACTCAAGCCAAATATCTCTATACTCACATCATATAAACTCCTAGTATGTCAAGTCTAAGATCACAACACCACAATAAGTAATCTATCACTGTAACACACTATATCTATCACAATACCAAAATAAACCCTAATCAAGCCCTAAGTGTTTACGGTTATCTCTAAAACCCTAATTGCTTATCTAAACTGGTTTGAAAGTGTTCAAGATTTATGTATGAGTTACCTTAGAAAAAATAGGATATCTTAGCACCCCTAAACCCTAGTACAACCCCTTAGAGCTTAGGTACAAGTCTCTTAAGTACAAACCCTAAATAGGTCATAATGTCCCGAAACTAGGTCTAAACTTTCCCGAATCTTTAGTATAAGCTTTGTATCATCTTCTGAGGAGGCTGTTATGGTTGCAGCACTCACTAAATTGAAGACTACTATACCTACAACAAAAGAGGTGAGTATCAGAGAACCATCAACAATAACAACAACAATCACCACACAACAACAACTACAGTGTAATGGAAAAGGAAAGAGTATATTAGTGGAAGAAGCTACTGAAACTCCTATGTCAACAAAAGAGCTGCTTTTGTCTGATGCAGAAGTTGCCAAAAAGTTACAGGCCCAGCTAGATGAAGAGTATGATGATGAAATGGCTCAATGTGATGCTGATTTTGAGATGGCTCAAAGATTAACTCAAGAAGAGTGGGCATCACTTACTATTGAAGAGAGGTCTAAGTGTTTAGCTGAAATTACTGCAACAAAAAAAACACTATGCAGTAGAAATACTTAAAGAAAAACAAAACAGACCACCCACCAGAGCTCAAAGAATGAGAGAAATGTGTATGTATCCAAAGAATATGGACAATCGAAAACTCAAAGATTTGGCTCGTTTAGATGATGGGGAGATTGAAGAGTTGCATAATCAAGCTAAAAAGAAAATAGCCAGATTTGTGCCCATGGAAACAAAGGTGGTGGTGGAAAGTTCTAAGAGACCAGGTCCTGTGTTAGAAAAGGAGGTGACTAAGAAGTCAAAAGTAGATGCGGCTGAACAAGGGAACTTGTAAGGAAGATCTTCATGCAGTCTAAAGAATATGGACAAGGGAAATGTGTATGTATCCAAAGAATATGGACAATCGAAAACTCAAAGATTTGGCTCGTTTAGATGATGGGGAGATTGAAGAGTTGCATAATCAAGCTAAAAAGAAAATAGCCAGATTTGTGCCCATGGAAACAAAGGTGGTGGTGGAAAGTTCTAAGAGACCAGGTCCTGTGTTAGAAAACGAGGTGACTAAGAAGTCAAAAGTAGATGCGGCTGAACAAGGGAACTTGTAAGGAAGATCTTCATGCAGTCTGAAAGAAGATAAAGTGTTTGGAAGAATCCTCTAAAGATAAAAGATGTAATTCCAGAAACATGATGTTTGGAAAAACTTGTGTATTTCGGATAAACATTATGCAAATTGTGTTATATAAGAATGAAACAAATAAAATGTTGCTGCTTCATTCTATTGGTTCATTATCAACACATAACAGATACATTCCTACTCCATTAATCGTTATATTGGTGAAATCATAATCCTACTTAACAAACAAATAACACGAATCATAAATAATCATAATCCTACTTAACAAAAAAATATCACAAATCAAATAAGATAATTAAAGATACTTGAACCATTGTTGTGATACCATAATGTACATTATCAGCATAACCAACCATCAACACAGTACATTGTTCATAAACACCTAACATAAACACCATTAACTACCATAAACCCAAAAAACCAATCCACATTGACCAACACCAAACGGTCAACTTTGCAAGTAAACATAAGAAGCGAAGATAACCCAACTGATGATAAGGTATTTCCTCAGCTTCTTAGCCCACTGCTCCTCCATATTTGCTCGAAGCTCCGCCTGGTTTGCCCGGGTCTCCTCCTCGTTTGCCTGGTGCTCCTCGCAGTCGGCCCTCTCCTGCTCTAAAGACAGCGCATCTTCCAAAGCATCCCTGGTCCTAAGTAGACTACGGATGATGTCTAGAGATCGGTCGCACATGGGTGGATCCACCCATCCGATGAAGGGACAACTAGAGTTCTGTACCAATGAAAGAAATGTAATTAAAAAGAAGATAACAGAGGCAACTTGTAAAATGTAAGATTATTATTGTTTCGATCAAGAATCAAACTTACGTATGTGGGTCACGAGTAGAACCGCCTACCAGGATTCATATTCGTCCAAGAAGTTCTAACGACGCATTGAAGACCGCAGGCGCAAAGAACCATTTTTGCAGGTCAACAAGATTTTTGGGTGCAACAAGATGATGAGCAGTAAGTAGGTGTGTATGAGTTAAGGCTTACTTGTGTTGTATAAGAATGAAAGACGATAAACTTTAGTTGCAAAAAATGTCCCTCAACACAAGTGTAAGTGTGCTAGTGGGCCAGTCAGTTGGATTTGATGGCAGGAATAGTAAAATGACAGACTTACCCTCACGTGCAACGCACGTGACTAGCACTTAACGGGATTTTCTAACGAGCGCTAGCGAAAAAACCAGTTTTGCATGAACAGTGACGCACATGGGGCATTATTTGCAAATTCAAACCTTGTCACGTACATTTTTTGCATTTTTTCGTATGAGGACCATATTTGCGTTTTTCCAAAACGTTAGGGGCATTTTTTGTAGTTTACCCTTTACAAATCACATGTGATTCGTAAAAATCATATGTGATTTGTAAAAATCAAAGCATATATGATTTTTACGAATCACATGTGATTTTTTTTGCAGAAATTAAAAAAAAAGGTCGAATGTATATAACAATGCATATCTATAGAAAGATAATTTAATTCTCGTCAGGATAGTGTAGTTTTTGTAGCTTGAAGATTTACCGTTTGCAAGATATGTTGTTTTAAAAAAAATGAAAAATGGTTTTTTTATTTATTTAGATTTTCCACCATAATACCTATATAAGGTATTTTCGCAGGTAAATTTTTCTTTTATTTCCTCTTCATTACATGCATGACTCCCTAGACCTGCTCACGTATCCACTCAAGCCAAATATCTCTACACTCACATCATATAAACTCCTAGTATGTCAAGTCTAAGATCACAACATCACCACAATAAGTAATCTATCACTCTAACACACTATATCTATCACGATACCAAAATAAACCCTAATCAAGCCCTAAGTGTTTACGGTTATCTCTAAAACCCTAATTGCTTATCTAAACTGGTTTGAAAGTGTTCAAGATTTATGTATGAGTTACTTTAGCAAAAATAGGATATCTTAGCACCCCTAAACCCTAGTACAACCCCTTAGAGCTTAGGTACAAGTCTCTTAAGTACAAAACCCTAAATAGGTCATAAAGTCCTGAAACTAGGTCTAAACTTTCCCGAATCTTTAGTATAAGCTACCACCACTTAGTATAAGCTTCCTAAGCCTTAATCCTAGTTACTAAACACTCATAGGACCCTAATCTAGGCACTAAACCCTAAGATAGACTCAAATTACACCTTAAGCTAGATTAAGCCAAAACTAAACCTAAGTTAGTCTTAATCCTAAAACTAAGTACCCCTAAGCACCCTATCACCCACCTTACAAGTAGGTGCATCACCTACTTGTCACCACCCCTAGCTCGCGGGAAAACCACCACCACATACCACCATAGCTTGTCTTAGTCACATTATAGCTCACAATAGTCACCTAGTAGCTGGTATTAGTCACCTCTCCCCTTCTTACCACCTCACCTTGTCTTTCTTGCGCAACAAACCTAACGAGCCCTATAAATAGCTCGACACCCCTTCCCTTTCAAAATCACACCTCCTCTCTTCTCCACCTTAAACATTCTGGTCCTAGTAATAGTATAAGAGTCCTAAGAAGCCTAGGAGTCGAGATAGATAAGCCTTGAGCCCTTGTCGAATTGATTTTCCATCGAGAAAACCCTAATCCCTCGCTATTTTCATTTTTGATCATGTAAGCTTTTAATCTTGTTCTAATGACTTTAGTACAATCCTAGGATAGTTATAGGTTGCCTTAGATCACCTAGAAACCCTTGCCTAAGCCTTGATCATTTTCATTTGCTAGTTTTCATTTTAAAACCCTAATTATAGTCGAATTACTAATTTTGTGCTATAAGCCCTTACCATAAGCTATAAGCTAGTTTAGGCAACTTAGTTAAGCTAATATTAGTAAGTCATAAGCTAGGAAACTCTTTTGTTTCATAAAAATATAGTTTGCATGGTTTTAAGACTAGTTTTGCAAAGTTTTCCATGCATGGGGGTATATATGGTAAATTTCTGAAAATATTAAGTCTAGGGACTGTTTTTGACATTTATTATAAGTACTAAGTATAAGGACCTATTTTCACAAAGTTATATAACCTAAGGATAAAAGTTAATATAGTTATAAATGTTTAGGACTAGATTTGCAAAAGTTGTTAGGTTAAGGGTATAAATGGTAAAATTTTGAAAACCTATAAGTCTAAGGGTCATTTCTGTCATTTTCCTAAAATATATAAGTATAGGGGCTAAATGTGTAAAGTCTAGAAAGTTAAAAGTCTAAATTATATAAGTATATAAGTTTAGGGTAGATATTGTAAATATATAAACTAGAAGGGTATAAAGTGAATCATTTTCATAAAAATAAAAGCTATGTTTTATTTAACAACATAACACAATAATAGGGAGCTTCATGTGAGGGGTTTCATTTGGGTATTCGTTTTGACGAGTTTGCTGGGTTTACGATTTAAAGTGCCCTGGCTCCTCAAACGTTTACTACATGACCTCTGGATTATGATGGCCCGAACGGTGTTATGTTATATCTATAATCTAAGTACTTAACAACATGACACAATACTAGGGAGCTTCATGTGAGGGGTTATATACCTCTGAATTATGATGGCCCGAACGGTGTTATGTTATATCCATGATCTAAATATTAAACAACGAAATACAATACTTGGGAGCTTCATGTGAGGGGTTATATACCTCTGGATTATGATGGCTCGAACGGTGTTACGTTGTAACTAATATTAGGAACCCTAGGGTTAATTACTTAAAAAACCTAAATAAGATAACTAGAGCTTGACATACACCCACACCTACAATAAACCCCAAGATACGTGAGTAAGCAGTCTAATCTCCGATTCACTATTTACATCAATCAGATTTCCCTAAGCCCAGGTGAGTTCATAGCCTCACACTTTCTAAATGCTTTACAAACCCTGTGAGGGGGATACATGCTTCTTTTTCTCTTTAAACCGAATACAAGTCTTTTTCTTTGGTTATTGCACGAGTGTTACTTTCGGCCACCATTACATAACTAAAATTCATGAAGCATAATCACTTGCGAGTGAACGCGAATATAGTTGATAAATCTATTGGAGTTTGACAACTCCCGTTGGTTTGCCCCATCGGGGTACCAATAAGTACTATATTTGAAAACACCCCATTGTTAGGAATACGATTTTGATATAAGAAAGATTCGGTCACCCAAGAGAAAGATTCGGTCACCCCAGATATGATTAAGCATTGTTTAGCTCGTAGTAGTTACATTAGTTAGTTATACGTAGTGTAGAAGTAGATTAGTTCGCGGAAGAAGGACGGGTCTTTACCCACTGTATACCTGATCCGCAGCCCAAGTGGCACGCCCTAAGTGGCAAAACACCTTGTATATAAACCCCTCTCCATCCTTGGAGAGGGTAAGCCTTCTCTCATAATCTCATTTTCTTTTTTTTGGTTTTCTCTCTAAGGCTTCACTTCTTTCTCTCTCTACTTTCTCTCTCTAGAATTTCTTTCTTTCTCTCTTGCTTGGAACGAACCAAACCACATGATTATTCACGTGGTTTTCTCTCTTTCTTTTCCCAAAATCTCTTTCTTCTAAAAATTCTTCAAAAGAGATTTTGTGGTGTACAAGGTGGCCATTGGTCTTAAATTTTCTCGTATACGTTACCACTCACATCAATGGCTACTAAACGTTAAAATGGAAAAATGGGTCATTAATTGAGGGGAGCGTATGTGCTCAAAATTTCTGCACCTTTAAAAACTTTGTGCACCAGCCACAGTGAAAAATCAAAAAGTGTCTCATAATCAGTAAACATTTAAAATTTTATCACATGTCTCTCCAAAGCTTTTTAGAAAATCATTTAAATCAATTGGGATCACAAGATCTCAAATGATTTGAAATTTTATGATCGGGGGAGAGAATGTGATTTAAATATAAAAACTGATTTAAAAGTGATGTTTTTGGACTCATAAAGAATATTTGTGGACTTTCGAGAACGCTCCCTTGTGTGCTAAAATGTTAAAGTTTTTGGATAATCCAAGCACATATTAAGGGTGAGCAAGTGATTAAATGTGATGTTTTTGAACTTATAAAGATGTTTTGGACTCAAAAAATCGCTCCCTTATGTGCTAAAATTTTAAAACATTTTAGAATATGAGCAAAGCACATATTGAGGGGGAGCAAGTGATTTAAAATGATGAATAAATGATCTATTTTGAAAGCTCACCGGTATGTGCCAAAGTTTTTTTCAAAACTGATTCAATCAATGGGCACATATTGAGGGGGAGCAAGTGGCTTAGAGTCTTTCGCGGGTTTTCACAAATTCAAGTAAAGACCGTGAATTGCTTATGACTCAGAATTTGACTCATGAATTGACGAAACTTGAAAAGTCGTGAATCGAAAAGACTAGTCCTGGCCGGGTAATAATTTCAAGCTGGTCTAACCAGTGATGTAAACGTGTATCGAAGAGGACTGGTCCAAGTAGAATTTACCGTTTCGAGAAACTCTTCTTAGATATATACTTTGACAGGTCTAAATTCCTTTTTAAGTAATGTTAACAACTTCAAGTTAGTTATTAGGGCTAATAATGGATCCCTTTAACTAAGCAACGTAAACGTGTCCCTCGGGTATATGTCTATTAAGAGCCGATCAATTCAAATAAGTGCAACTCACCCCGACATGTGCAAATTTCTTTCTTCCTATAAGCACATGTTAAGGGGGAGCATTTGAAAAATGATAAAACTCTCAAGGTGTTAACAAAAATGTGTTTCTTTATCATAAACACCTTGAGAGAATTTTCAATGATTTTGGTTATATGGCGAATGTGGAAAAATACCAAAACACCGACCACTTTAATTTAATGCATGGAGTTATAAGGATGGTTAGGTTAGGTATATGTTCCCATGATCCACCAGAACCGGAGGGATCTTCCCAGGGACAATCCAATAGAAAGATTAGAAGTCCTTAGGAATGATTGAAAAAAGAAGAAAAGTGAGAAAGGGAAAAGTGCCGACCGAGACTAAGCTAGGACTGGAACAAACCCAACAAAGTTCTAGTAAATGAAGTCTCGGCAAGCACTGAAGGGGTTGAAGAATTAAAAAGAAATGAATTGAGAAAGGGTGAAAAGAAATAGCCCTCCAATTATTCAACCTTAGGGCAGACACCGGGTTCAATTCATATGCTACTGATTGTTGCTAAGGTAACATCGGTATTGAAGATTAAGACGTCATGGACCCAGTGACGCACTGCACTAAACCTTCCAGCCACTCAAGTTCTCTTAAAAGAGCTTGTTTCATTCTCACGGGGAACCGGTGTAAACTATCGACTAGTCTCTTAGAGCTAGTTGATATTGAAACAGGAGACCCCTCCCTAGTCTCCGCATAGGATAACCAATGTGCACTTATCGAGTCTAGAGCCAAGAGATGCATCAAAAGATCTCATAGGTACACTTGATACTTATACACTGGTGGTTCAACATTAAGGGCACCAGGTGTAATATTTCGAGTCCTACGCAGATCTTAGCAATCTGCCAAGAACACTTATGAGGGAATGTACATAAGTATTTCCCAATGATTGAGTGGAAACTCCTGCCAGGGTCAACATCAAACAGCCCTGACAGCAGGTCACTTCGGTAATCTCTTGTAGGTTACGCTTAGTGTGTTCGTGGTGTTCCAAAAGGTCTACACTCGTGGGTGATCTCCAGCGACTCTCCTAATCGTTGTGACTCGATTATGTCAGTGAAAGCCCTTTCGGGGGCATCCGATTTGGAAGGCCTGGTAAGATTAGAGAAAGTCTTCACACTATGCTGTTGACGATCTCGAAATCCAAACTTGTAAGTGCCGGTATGTTTTACTAACCATGTGTTTATGCAGCTCAACATACCCAACTTACCATGTTCACCACCATCACTCAAAAGTTCCCACACATGATCATACCAACATCTACAAGGAGTCGTCAGAGCTTTTCAACCATGAAGATCTACTCAACAAAGATGTATGGGCATGTTGGAAAGGCGTAATTACAACAAAGACAAAGAAGTCGACGATTGATGCAGATTGCTGAAAAGATGCAGATTCATCATCTCATGCTTACACTTCAACATCATAACTCAAGATATCGTGATCAAAGAATGGGCTACGACTATGCTTCCTCAAACTCTGATGCAGAAGATCATGATCATGAAAAGTGTAAGCATGACATCACAAAGACTATCACTACATCACAAAGAGACACATACACTCAAAGATGACTTGATGCTAATTATATGGATGAAGAGCGAAGAGCAAAGTCAATAGATCATCATATAAAACAAGGAAGTCATCTTGAGTCGTATATCAATGAAGAATCTACAACTACGAGCTACAAAAGAATCTACAAAGATCTCAATGCAAGAATTCAAGAATAAAGAACAAAAGGGTGACCTCTCTTAGGGGGAGATTGTTAGGAATACGATTTTGATATAAGAAAGATTCGGTCACCCAAGAGAAAGATTCGGTCACCCCAGATATGATTAAGCATTGTTTAGCTCGTAGTAGTTACATTAGTTAGTTATACGTAGTGTAGAAGTAGATTAGTTCGCGGAAGAAGGACGGGTCTTTACCCACTGTATACCTGATCCGCAGCCCAAGTGGCATGCCCTAAGTGGCAAAACACCTTGTATATAAACCCCTCTCCATCCTTGGAGAGGGTAAGCCTTCTCTCATAATCTCATTTTCTTTAAGCAAAGAAGTTATCTTTTCATTGTTTTTATCACGCACGATCTTTATCGAATCATGTAACTCTTTGTAATGTTGTTTGATTTTAGAGTTTTCAGCTTGAAAACAATCATTTTCGTATTTCAAATCATTAATGACATTTTGAAGTTGAAGATATTGAGAATCTAAACACGGAGGTTTCTGGGAATCAAACACATCACATTTATTATCAACCACATCACATTTATTCGACTTAGATTGTGCAATTTGAAGCTTCAGTTTCCGAATCGTGTTAGTGTGAGCTTGAATTCTTTCATCCCTTTTGGCTAATTCAAAATATGCATCAAATTCAGGAGCATCCGAAGATGTCTTGGCATTTGAGTTTCTAATTCTTTCTTCTAGATGTTGGTATCTTAATTGCAAGTTAAGATTATCAACCTCTAGTTTTGAAAATTGCTTGACCATGTTATCATGATCATCTTTTTGAATTTTTTCGCGCAGTTTTAAATTCTCCCCCTCAAGCTCAACAACACGATTCTGGAAAACCTTTAATGTAACAGACATATCATGAAATTGGGAAGCAGATAAAGAAGAATCAGTAGCAGTATAAAACACATCTTGAGCAATGCACATAGCAATCAGATTATCATTCATGATGAGAGCATTCTTCCTCGCAATTTCACTATGTTGAAGATCCATTACAGTTTGTTTTCCTTCACGTTCCTGGTTTTTAAACACCTCTTTCATTTCATTGATCTCTTGTTTAAGGGACGTTTCCATGTATTCAAAATGGTTTCTGATTTGTTTAAAAAACGGAATGACTTCTGTGAGATAACATTCTTTTGTAACTTCAAAACCCCTTTCCCCCTCAGTAATTCCCGTTGGAGTAATCCTCTTTTTACACGTTTTGTCAAAATCCGCAAACATTTGATACAGTACATACATGCTAATAAGAGTTTTACATTGAGTGGGAAGTGCTATCTGAACTAGGTTCATGGGTGTATTGGGAGGATACACCGTGGGTTTAGCAAACTTAAGGGGAGTGGTATCCATAAGAAGTTCAGCTTTCATTTTTTCCACATCTAAAGCCCAAAAAATCTGTTCAGGGGTTAACCTAGTTTGGGGCACAAAGACAGTTAATCGGTTCTGCTCATAGTAGTTATGGGGCTTGATATTAACACGATTTGCTATGCACATGGGATCCTTCATCTTATCCTCAAGTCTTTTCCTATTTTCTGTTTCAATTTCAACAATCTCTTCTGTATCACGCACATCAGGGGAATCATGATTGGGCTTAAGCATCACATTATAGTCATATAAGGCAGGTTGAGAGGCACTAACGCTCCTAAGATAATTAGTTTTAGGCACACCTGTATCCTTATCACTATGTTTATCACGAAGCTTAATGTGCTTTTGTATCATTTGAGCAGTTTGAATGGTTTGGCCTTGTGTGTACAATTTGTTTTCAAGCTTGTTCTTTAAGGCCTTTAATTGGGAAAAATCGTTTAGAAGTTTGGCTTCCTTACTTTGAAAATCTAATTTTAGTGTGTTGACACTGTTTTGAATCTCCTGTTTTTGTTTAACAGTTTGATCGATTTGATTTTGCAAAGATTTTATTTCCCCTCTTAACTCTTCTTCCTTTAAATTCCTTTTGGTAATATATGTACACATTTGCCAATTCATTTTCTGTTCACGTTCGGTTAACTCAAATTTTGCACGTTGTTGATACATATTCACCTGATCTTTGAGAATATTAATCCTAGTGGTTAAGGTGTCATCAGGTATAACAGCAGTATATTCATCATATTCACAAGTATCATTATTAACGGAAGAGTCATCACTTGGTAAAGCAGTCTCGACACTTTGTTTCAAGTATTGCTCATATGGGACAACATTACTATTACCCATATCAGCAGAATTTGAATCAATAGTGTCGGTGTGTTTTACTTCGTTATGAGTCCTTTGATTGTGCATCACATCGTCAACATGTGTATCTTCAGATGCTCTACTAGATTCATCAGACTCTTTATTGTTATCCATATGTTGTTGTTTTGAGGAAACATTAGTGTTTTTCAAACCAACATCATCTGGCGTGACAATACTAGTTTGATGAACCTCATCGAGTATCGTTGGAATGGCACTTGTTTCATATGTGTCATATAATTTGAGTACCTCAGAAATGATGGATGATTTGGAAGATCCTGATTGATTTGCCGATGTGACCGCAGATGTAAGCTTGGCCATAAAGATGGTTTGTGCAGTAGGTTCATCATCAACATCAGAATCAAATGCATCACAATCTTCAGCCTGGAAGATGTTTGGGTCATTTAGAGCAAGATCCTGGACTGGTTGATCATCCACATCAGCATCAAAGGAGTTTCCTTCATCACCAGCAAGAAAGAGCAGCTGTTCCTCATCCAATTTAACACCATTCTCTTGTGCTTGCATCAACAGCATCTTATCTTTGAAGTAGTCGGAGTTCTGAGGACGTTTTGGTTCAGTGCAGTTTCTTGCAATATGACCTAGCCCACCACAATTGTAACACTTGATTTGCCTTCCTTGTCCTTGATTACCATTTCCCATTCTGTTCTGAGCATTTCCTCGGACATTTTGTCTTCCTTGAACCACAACACGCCCATCTTCCACAACAGCAAGATTACGTGGATTAGATGAGGTTCTGAGTTGATTGTTGGTTTGAGGAAGAGTGCTTCTGAAGTGTTGAACCAGTAGAGAGACTTGATTGGAGAGGTTATCAATTCTCTTGTCCATGTAGGAATTTCCCGATTCTTGTGAGTTGGTTTTGACACTTGCTGATTGCATTGAGGCTTGACCAAGAGTTGACTGATTCTGTGTTGCTTGAGTAGTGATTGGAGGGTTGATTAAGTCAGCTGAGAATTGGTTGAAACCTTGAGCACTGGAGATTAGAGCAAGAGGATCATTTGAGGGATGAAACTTTTCTCTTAGCTGACGATCATACATGGCATGTTTCTCATGTTGTTGTAGATAAGCATAGAGTTGCTCATAGTTGGTGTTTCTGAGACCTTTGTTTAGCTTCACAGCCGTGACAAATCGATCCCATTCTGGCGACATGTTATTGACGAACTTTGAGTTGAGTTGGATGTTGGGCATTGTCATTCTGATCATTCTCATGTCATTCACAAGCTTGTGGAATCTGACATAATAATCATTGATGCTCTCACCAGGGTTCATCTTAAAGTGCTCGAATTCATCGTACAACTGAGACTCACGATCTTCCTTTGTTAATTCTGAACCAGCTAGTAACATTTTGACATTGTCCCAAACAGCTTTGGCCTCAGTGTTGAAGTTAATCAGTTTGTATATGTCCTTTGGCAGCCCTTGTACCACAATGTTTGAAGCACGAATGTCAGCATCATATCGTTTCTTTTCAGCTTCATTCAGATCATTGTACGTACGAGGTCTGTCAATTCCAAGGGTGACTGTCCCATCATCACCAATGGAGATAACATCTCTGGTAGTGCCCATTTGGAATGGCCCTTCATCAATTGATCTCAGAATGTTTTCCCCATTTTCTTTGCCTTGACAATACAAGCGAATTCTTTGTGACCAAGACTCATAGTCCGTTCTTTCTAGCATTGGAGGTCGAGTGTCAGATCCAGCAGCTTGAATATCATTAATAGATGTTACAGTAGCCATGATGACAAGGTCTTAGACGGGATTTTGCAACACACGTGACTTAAACCGAGAAATCAATTCTTTCCTGGGATTTTACTAAAGTCAACCAGGAAAATCGCTAAGATAGGTAAACCGCTGGTACAGTAACCGCTGACAATTAACCGTTGACTGAGTAACCGCTAGTAAAGTAACCACTGAAGAGTGAACCGCTGATATAATGACTGCTGAAACTTAACCGCTAAGACTTAACCGCTGAAACTTAACCGCTGGACAGAGTAACCGCTAGTAAAGTAACCACTACTGACTTAACCGTTGAGTAGTTAACCGCTGTGAATAAACCGCTAACTCAGTACAATGTACAGCGTAATGCTCGCTCCACTATTTGTACTTAACCGCTATTACTATCCGCTAAATACCCAAACTAACCGCTGTAAAGTAAACCGCTGGAGTTTAACAGCTGATACAGTACAGAGTACAGCGTAATGTTCGCTCCACTACTTGTACTTAACCGCTACTACTAACCGCTGAATACCCAAACTAACCGCTGTGAAGAATA
>LBNU01010588.1:47585-90269 GCA_014162995.1 Artemisia annua
GGAATGACTTCTGTGAGATAACATTCTTTTGTAACTTCAAAACCCCTTTCTCCCTCAGTAATTCCCGTTGGAGTAATCCTCTTTTTACACGTTTTGTCAAAATCCGCAAACATTTGATATAGTACATACATGCTAATAAGAGTTTTACATTGAGTGGGAAGAGCTATCTGAACTAGGTTCATGGGTGTATTGGGAGGATACACCGTGGGTTTAGCAAACTTAAGGGGAGTGGAAGCCATAATAAGTTCAGCTTTCATTTTTTCCACATCTAATGCCCAAAAAATCTGTTCAGGGGTTAACTTAGTTTGTGGCACAAAAACAGTCAATCGGTTCTGCTCATAGTAGTTATGGGGCCTGATATTAACATGATTTGCTATGCACTTGGGATCCTTCATCTTATCCTCAAGTCTTTTCCTATTTTCTGTTTCAATTTCAACAATCTCTTCTGTATCATGCACATCAGGGGAATCATGATTGGGCTTAAGCATCACATTATAGTCATATAAGGCAGGTTGAGAGGCACTAACGCTCCTAAGATAATTAGTTTTAGGCACACCTGTATCCTTATCACTATGTTTATCACGAAGCTTAATGTGCTTATGCATCATTTGAGCAGTTTGAATGGTTTGGCCTTGTGTGTACAATTTGTTTTCAAGCTTGTTCTTTAAGGCCTTTAATTGGGAAAAATCGTTTAGAAGTTTGGTTTCTTTGCTTTGAAAATCTAATTTTAGTGTGTTGACACTGTTTTGAATCTCCTGTTTTTGTTTAACAGTTTGATCGATTTGATTTTGCAAAGATTTTATTTCCCCTCTTAACTCTTCTTCCTTTAAATTCCTCTTGGTAATATATGTACACATTTGCCAATTCATTTTCTGTTCACGTTCGGTTAACTCAAATTTTGCACGTTGTTGATACATATTCACCTGATCTTTGAGAATATTAATCCTAGTGGTTAAGGTGTCATCAGGTATAACAGCAGTATATTCATCATATTCACAAGTATCATTATTAACGGAAGAGTCATCACTTGGTAAAGCAGTCTCGACACTTTGTTTCAAGTATTGCTCATATGGGACAACATTACTATTACCCATATCAGCAGAATTTGAATCAATAGTGTCGGTGTGTTTTACTTCGTTATGAGTCCTTTGATTGTGCATCACATCGTCAACATGTGTATCTTCAGATGCTCTACTAGATTCATCAGACTCTTTATTGTTATCCATATGTTGTTGTTTTGAGGAAACATTAGTGTTTTTCAAACCAACATCATCTGGCGTGACAATACTAGTTTGATGAACCTCATCGAGTATCGTTGGAATGGCACTTGTTTCATATGTGTCATATAATTTGAGTACCTCAGAAATGATGGATGATTTGGAAGATCCTGATTGATTTGCCGATGTGACTGCAGATGTAAGCTTGGCCATAAAGATGGTTTGTGCAGTAGGTTCATCATCAACATCAGAATCAAATGCATCACAATCTTCAGCCTGGAAGATGTTCGGGTCATTTAGAGCAAGATCCTGGACTGGTTGATCATCCACATCAGCATCAAAGGAGTTTCCTTCATCACCAGCAAGAAAGAGCAGCTGTTCCTCATCCAATTTAACACCATTCTCTTGTGCTTGCATCAACAGCATCTTATCTTTGAAGTAGTCGGAGTTCTGAGGACGTTTTGGTTCAGTGCAGTTTCTTGCAATATGACCTAGCCCACCACAATTGTAGCACTTGATTTGCCTTCCTTGTCCTTGATTGCCATTTCCCATTCTGTTCTGAGCATTTCCTCGGACATTTTGTCTTCCTTGAACCACAACACGCCCATCTTCCACAACAGCAAGATTACGTGGATTAGATGAGGTTCTGAGTTGATTGTTGGTTTGAGGAAGAGTGCTTCTGAAGTGTTGAACCAGCAGAGAGACTTGATTGGAGAGATTATCAATTCTCTTGTCCATGTAGGAATTTCCCGATTCTTGTGAATTTGTTTTGACACTTGCTGATTGCATTGAGGCTTGACCAAGAGAAGACTGATTCTGTGTTGCTTGAGCAGTGATTGGAGGGTTGATTAAGTCAGCTGAGAATTGGTTGAGTCCTTGAGCACTGGAGATTAGAGCAAGAGGATCATTTGAGGGATGAAACTTCTCTCTTAGCTGACGATCATACATGGCATGTTTCTCATGTTGTTGCAGATAAGCATAGAGTTGCTCATAGTTGGTGTTTCTGAGTCCTTTGTTTAGCTTCACAGCCGTGACAAATCGATCCCATTCTGGTGACATGTTATTGACGAACTTTGAGTTGAGTTGGATGTTGGGCATTGTCATTCTGATCATTCTCATGTCATTCACAAGCTTGTGGAATCTGACATAGTAATCATTGATGCTTTCACCAGGGTTCATCTTAAAGTGCTCGAATTCATCGTACAATTGAGACTCACGATCTTCCTTTGTTAATTCTGAACCAGCTAGCAACATTTTGACATTGTCCCAAACAGCTTTGGCCTCAGTGTTGAAGTTAATCAGTTTGTATATGTCCTTTGGTAGCCCTTGTACCACAATGTTTGAAGCACGAATGTCAGCATCATATCGTTTCTTTTCAGCTTCATTCAGATCATTGTACGTACGAGGTCTGTCAATTCCAAGGGTGACTGTCCCATCATCACCAGTGGAGATAACATCTCTGGTAGTGCCCATTTGGAATGGCCCTTCATCAATTGATCTCAGAATGTTCTCCCCATTTTCTTTGCCTTGACAATACAAGCGAATTCTTTGTGACCAAGACTCATAGTCCGTTCTTTCTAGCATTGGAGGTCGAGTGTCAGATCCAGCAGCTTGAATATCATCAATAGATGTTACAGTAGTCATGATGACAAGGTCTTAGACGGGATTTTACAACTCACGTGACTTAAACCGAGAAATCAATTCTTTCCCGGGATTTTACTAAAGTCAACCAGGAAAACCGCTAAGATAGGTAAACCGCTGGTACAGTAACCGCTGACAATTAACCGCTGACAGAGTAACCGCTAGTAAAGTAACCACTGAAGAGTGAACCGCTGATATAATGACTGCTGAAACTTAACCGCTAAGACTTAACCGCTGAAACTTAACCGCTGGAATAGTAACCGCTGGACAGAGTAACCGCTAGTAAAGTAACCACTACTGACTTAACCGCTGAGTAGTTAACCGCTGTGAATAAACCGCTAACACAGTACAAAGTACAGCGTAATGCTCGCTCCACTATTTGTACTTAACCGCTATTACTATCCGCTAAATACCCAAACTAACCGCTGTGAAGTAAACCGCTGGAGTTTAACCGCTGATACAGTACAGAGTACAGCGTAATGTTCGCTCCACTACTTGTACTTAACCGCTACTACTAACCGCTGAATACCCAAACTAACCGCTGTGAAGAATACTTTAACGTGGAGCTAACCGCTGGCAAGAAAAAGTTCCAAAACCCATTCGTACACCTCACAAACGCTAGATATGGTCCAAACAACTGATAAACTAGATGAATCTAACCTTTCTAATCCTAGAAGTACAAGAAAGATCACAAGAAACACCACAAACGAGCACCAAAATGAGTCAAAACCACCCTAAACTAGTAGAAACCAAAACAAACCATAAACCACAAGTTCTAAGATCCCTAGGATGTAACCATGGCTCTTGATACCAATTGTAGGATACTAGTTAACATCACAAACATGAATAATCATGTGGTTTGGTTCGTTCCAAGCAAGAGAGAAAGAAAGAAATTCTAGAGAGAGAAAGTAGAGAGAGAAAGAAGTGAAGCCTTAGAGAGAAAACCAAAAAAAAATGAGATTATGAGAGAAGGCTTACCCTCTCCAAGGATGGAGAGGGGTTTATATACAAGGTGTTTTGCCACTTAGGGCGTGCCACTTGGGCTGCGGATCAGGTATACAGTGGGTAAAGACCCGTCCTTCTTCCGCGAACTAATCTACTTCTACACTACGTATAACTAACTAATGTAACTACTACGAGCTAAACAATGCTTAATCATATCTGGGGTGACCGAATCTTTCTCTTGGGTGACCGAATCTTTCTTATATCAAAATCGTATTCCTAACACCCTTTAGGTTTAACTTGGCAAGTTAACCTTATCACCGTCCCGTCATGTAAGGGTCTGCAGTGCCCCATGACCTGGACATGTTAATGTGCGGTCTTATGAGCTTAGTGCAATAACCCTCTTTTCATGATAATTGTATATGCATTGCAATTATCATAAACACTACATTTTCCTTGAAGGGTGTAACAACTGAACCCTGTGGAACTTGAATTCACACTATCACTTAGACCTATGACTCTCACTCAACACATAGTGTTGAATTTTAAGCATGTATCCTAGGTATATAGCTGTTATGGATCTATGGCACGAAGCGGCACTGAACTTGGAGGACTTTCAACCCTATTATCATTCAAAATACTACTTTCACACTTAGATTTACGGGACATCGTTCTAATGAAAACTCTGATATTTTAATGAATGATAACTTATTTTATAAAAATCTCTTTTCGAGTCGTTTTCTATTATTGTGACTGTGATTCCATGAAGTAATACCCCATATCTAAATCCGCTGCGATCTATAAAAATGGGGGTGTTACATGGATACCTATGATTGGTTCATTAGTTTTATGACAAATATGAGTTCTATATTAATCTCACATCTTATTTAGTATTGACTTATTCATTGATATTTACGAGTATTATTAATTTTGAGAAGGATATTGAAGAAATAATGATTTTTATGATGATATTGATAGATATCAAAGTTTTGAAGGATATAGATGAAATTCACCTTTTAATTTATTACCCTTAATAAAGTTGTTTTTTAAAAGAAAATTAAGCTTTATACGGGTGAAAAAGGAAATATAAACAAATAAGGCAACGTTTAGTTGTAAAAATATTTTTTATTTTTCCATTTCTAGATTTCTCGAGATGAGAATGATTTTTCTTCTCTAGAGAAGAGTTGAGAATTTTGAAACCCGTTTAGATAAAGTTATATTTTTCATTTTAAAAAGCTTACCTCGTATTGTGACGGTGGGCAGCGACAATAAGGGTGGAAAGTGGAAATGTTACCAATAGTGATTAAAGTTATAATGAGATACTTGATTGGTAGATTGAGAAATTACGTTGTTTTTTTTTTTTTTGTTTTTTTTTTATTTTATTTTTTTTAGAGAGAAAAAAGTGAAGAATGGTTGATTAGTTTTATTTTTCTAGTTAAAATTTGGAAAGTGAGAATTTTACTTTTTGTGAAAATTGATAAAAAAAAAGTGTAATTAAACGATTTTTCAGTTTTTCTATTTTTATATAAAAAAATCTTTAAAAATTACTCCCTCCATCTCAAAATTATAGTTCACATTTTCTTTTTGGGATGTTTCAAAATAATTGTCTACTTTCCTTTTTAAGTAAAAACTAGAGAATAAATTGAGGGAATATTCTCTTTAAGTGGTTGAGATTTATAGTGGTCCTATTTTTATTAAACTTTGTGATTTCTATCTTATGACAATAATTTTGAGATGGAAAGAATAAGATGTATTTACATGTATGGAATCTTTTTGTAGTAGTTATCTAGAGGGTCCACTTTATGACCATTGCACATAGCAATCAAAATACGGAATCGTTTTGTAGTAGTTATTTAGGGGCTCCACTTTATGACTCTTGCACATAGCCATCAAAATGAACAAGCCGCCCTCGTTTTTTACATTTATTTGTGTAATCGTAAATGACCTAGATAAATAGTAAGAGTGCGTTTAGTTGCAAGAAATTTTTTTATTATTTCTTTTTTAAGTTTTTTTTAGATTGGAGTAAGTATTCTTTTTTTAGAAAACTTTTGAAAAATAAAGAATTCTAAATTCAAGTTCTCTGTTAATAGCAGAAAAACCTTAGTAGAGAAATTTCACTAGATAATCTGATCCCTTAAATCACTAGATAATCAATGCCATAAACAGGGCTGTAAATGAGCTGAACGTTCAGTGAACATTTTATAAACCGTTCGGTAAAAAATTCGTTTATTTATTAAATGAACGAATATGAACAATATCTTACGTTCGTTTAGTTAAATGAACGAACATGAACATAAGTCGCGTTCGTGCATTTATGTTCATGAACGTCCAATTATGCATTCGTTAATGTTCGTTTATGTTCACTTATATATTTATGTTTGTATATCATATCACTTAATTGTATAAGTTTAAAATTGGTGTTGCTTAAACAAAACAACACTTATCAAACAATATATTGTGCATAATTTAATAATGTTATGTTTGTTTGGCAATTTTCATTTATGTTTGATCGTTTATGTTCGTTGAGTGCCTTAATGAACGAACATAAACGACTGAACAACTCATTTTCTTAATAAACGAACATGTACAAGAAAATTCGTCCATTTAAGCATTCGTGTTCGTTTATTTGTCTGGTTAAAATTAAATGAACAAATATGAACAAGGTTCCGCTCGTTTTCATCCAATTCGTTTACAGCCCTAGCCATAAACACAATGCCAAGCACACCACCTCCTCTTAGTGGCTAAAAAACTACTTAAAAAACAAACTTGTAAGCAAAGATAGAATAAATAAACTTACACTGCTGCTGTCATTTTCTGTTACAAATAAAATCCCTATAAAAAGTGTTACAAATCAAAATTAGATTCAAACAAATCAAATATCATACATTCATATTGTGATTCACAGTAAGTTTATATTACCCTAAATTGAGAAGAAGAGTAGTACTAGTAGTGAAGGTGATGAGGGAACAAGTTTGATCTTGGGGATTGTTTCGAATTTGCTTATTAACCGCCTATTACCTTTTTATTTTTTTTTCTTTTGCTTTGTAAATAAGCAATTTTAAAGATTTCTCTTTAAATTGTTTATTTTAATTTTAATTATGGGCTTCTTGCTTGTTCCACTTTTATACATTTTACAAAATAACAGTATTATCAGTAACTAACTAATTTTTTTTTAAGTTTGTAATAATAATTTCAAGTAAAAGTAAGGGTAAACTCAATCAAACTTTCATATCTATTTTTACACTGTGTTCTCAAGTTGAGTAAAGTAAAAGAAAGTGATAGAATATAAACTTATATTCTTAAGATTTTTTTTAGAAAGAAAAGTGAAAGTAAATGGATGAAAAAGTGAAGATTTTGATTTCAAAACTTTCATCCTACTTATGGGTAAAACAGAACTTTTCTTATTATCCATTTCTTTACTCCCTATTTCTTTACTTTATTTTCCCTATCTTCTTACTTTGCTTTTTCTTTAAAATGAAACACAGACTATAAAATTTGAAACAGAATGGGTTATAAAAATAAATAGTTTTATAATGGGTATTACTTAATATCTTTAAAACACAATTAATACGCCGTCGTTTCATTCACGTCATATTATGTCATTAAGCCTAGTCCGTTTCTGATCACATTGACCCGTTTTTGGTAACATAAGGCCATTTTATTTTTTTATTCTTTTTTCTTTTTTCTCTTCTCACCCTTTTCCACACAAGCTTTCCTTTGGCTATGGGTTTTCTCTTCGGTTGTAGATATGTTGGGTTTTAGGGTTGTTTATGTCTGTTGTATGTTGCTTTAAGTATGTTTTGTGGTTATTGATGTGTGTTGTGCCTGTTTCACGTTGCCTGCCTATTAATTGTTGCTATTTTATTGTAGTTTTTTGCTTTGTGCTCTGTTAAGTATGAAAACCAAAAGAAAAGCAGTCCCTAGGATGAATACCGAACCTTTTTTGCAAACTTGTGAGTGTAATATAAACGATTTTGTTGATATAGATGTGTCTAGCCATTTTGTAAACCCTGAGGATGCCCCTATGACTCTGCCAATTCGAAATGTATATACGCCTACCACATCCACTATGGATGGTTAGTTGTCGTTTAACCAAACAGTGGCTAATGCGTTTAACGTTGAGAGTAACGATAGTATTCAAGAAACTTTCCATCCTCGGTTGCCGAAAAGGTTCGGGAGTGGAATGGAGAATGTGTATCCAACATTATGGTCTTTAACTGCCTTATTGATAAACGAGCCAGACTCCATAGGCAAAGTTGTCGTTCTTAAGTAACTGCTGAGACTACCGGGAAGGGTAAGGAAAGGGTGCATGGCCTTTATGAAGATACTCTTGAAGGTATGCTATTCTTATAATATATTTAAATGGTGATGATGTTTTATTCTGGGAGAAATGCTAAATCCTCCTACAAAAACCTTCTAATTATCCTCCTACTCACAAGATCCTGACAAGTGTCAGAACAGACGGTTTGGATGCAGAGAGAGAATGAGTGTTAAAAATATATATAATATTATTGTGTGTGTAGGAGGATTAGTAGGAAGATATTGTAAGAAGCTTTAGCAATGCTCTTTATTCTGGTACTTTTTTAATATCTCATTGCTAATGTATGTGCTAATTTGGATGGTGATAATGTTATTTTATAAAGTCCGTAACCTATAATTGAAAATTTTAAAAAGTTTATAGCCAATCCGTGGAATTAACCCCATTGTGATTCATTAATAATCTATAGCAACAAACTAGAGCAAAAATCTAAGTACTACATGACATGTGCAAACGAAATATAGTAGGACATAAGTGTATACCTTTTGAACAAAACCATTCATGTCCTTATCACATCTTTATCAAACGCATAAAGTTATGTATCTGCAAACAAAAAAACATTCATATATGTACTTCGAGGCCTCATCTTTTTAAATTCAACTTTTAAATATCAATATTTTAAGTGGCGAGCCTCTCTATTATTTTACTTTTAGAATAATCAAAATTCTAAGCTCAATCTTTGATTACAAAAGTCACAATCCACTGAAAAGTAGATAAAATTAAAAAGTTTAAAAAGCCATCCACTATATGACATGTGTCTCACCAAAAAAAAAATCCCCCTACATTCTTTTTTTTTTCCTTTAAATTTTCAGTTAAGTGGCAATTTGTTCTTTTATCCCGTTTTTTAATTTCACCTCCAAACTTCAAATTGCTAAAACTTTCAAACGACAAAGTTTTACGAAAAATCGATTTCACCATAATTTGTAAAATTTAATCCTCTTTAATTTGATATGCTTTCTGATATACTAATTGGATTTTTTTTAGATTTCAAATGGGTTATGATTTTCTTGAAATTTTCGACATATTCGACCCTACTTTTGTCTAATTTATATGTTGAATTACGTAAAACTTAAAACACGAAAGTGGTAGTTTTTTTGCCGTTCTTTACCCAAAATTTTGAATCACTCAATTTCGATATGATATGAGTGAGATACTGCATTTTAAAGTGTACACATATTTATTGCACACAGAGTGTTTGATAAAATGCCTAAAAGAGTTTTTTTTTTTTTTTTTTTTTTTTTTTTTTTTTTTTAATACATTTAAATGCACTAATTGGTCTACGCATAATACATTTTGTTGATTGTTGTTGTTGTTGTTGTTGTTTTGTTGCATTTTTTAACTGATGAGAGAAAGACTAAATGAATGAACAGACTAACAATGAAAACAACCAAGTAATAAATGAGTGAACATTTTGTGACCATTAAACTGATGGAACATTGTAATTTTCTTAGAACCAATGATAACATTGTTAGCAGTGATTTTCTGAAGACAACAAACCTGAACAAAAAAAAAGTTGTTTGTTTAGGCACTGAATAAGCGTAGATATTTTTATAACGTATCGTGGCATATAAAATGCAAATGATACCTGCTTCAACGTGACCGAAAGGTCTTGAATCTCGCAAGAATCTTACTAAATCATTTATCTTCCTTTCAAATACATGGTCTACAACGTCGGGTCTGTCTGCAACGGTAACGTGTGGGAAGTCTTCCATGTATTCTTGTATTTCAGGCCAACCGACATTGCATGTGAATGTGATAAAGAATGATGGATTTCCATGGACACGGCAAATAGCCAAAGCGTCCAAATAATGGCTATACATGTAGCGTGGACCACCTGTAAAAGATGATGGGAGTATTGTCCGTGAACCAACATCTGAACCATCTCGATCACCGCGTGATATAGCATCGTACAGGCCAGACATGTACTCATTCCGAATATCATCCTGATGTTCTCGTACAAAGTCAATACGTGACTGTTCTATGCTACAGTAAGCCGTTACAACATACTGTTGAAATAGCCTACCACTTCTTCTCAGTAGGGTATGCTGACCTGGGCGATCGTGGAGTTCATATGAGTAGTACATTTTCATTGTCATTTTTTTGGCGGGCCATCCGCCTGCTTAATAATAAACGCCCGAGATGGTACCCATCTTCGCCAAAGATAAAAATGAGAGGAAATTGCAGTGACATATAAGAAGCGTTTAGTTTGTTAACTCGCTGTAATTGCCGATTATGTTTTTCAATTATAACATCAAAATCAGTCTCCATGTTTGGTCCACCTTCAAAAACAATTGCACCAATTGAATCACCTGTAGGCAATTCATGCTGCCTTGAACCAACAACACCATACAAACGCACCTTGAATTCTGGGACGTTAGCTTCTGCCATTTTATCCCGCGCTGTTCTAAACAATTGTACCAGTTCGTTGTGCTCATCTAAAAGGTGAATCAAGTTCTCAACAATATCTGGGCGTAAACTATGGCCAGAATTCTGGAAATTTCGCAAGTGATTTGCAACTTCATTTTCTGTATCGTAGATATACAACTGTAGAAACTGTGGCCGTCCGTTTTCTTCTGGGCACATACTTCCTATCCGATGGTAAAGCTGGCCGACAATTTTAAACACGTAAGGACCATTGCCCATGTTTATTGAATTGTCCACTTCTGCACCCAATGATGTCATTGCAAACATCTGATTGTACGCACGTATAATTTCCATAAAGTGACGATTAGCAAAAAGGTCATTTATGTAGGCTGGATATTCGGCATGCTCATCCAGCCTAACCTTTCCGGCATTGCAACATTTATGATACTCTGGGGGACCTCCGCGCGTGCGAACAACTCTTTCATCGTACCAAAACCGTGCATTGCAATGATGGCAAAGCTGGTCACATTTGCCCATATAGTTGTATGTGTCTGGAGGTCCTGTATTTAAAAGACAAATCAGAATTGTTAAAAGGGAAAAAGTATAAAAAGAAATGTTGTTCTAAAAAAAATTAGTATTCTAATTTTACATATGAAAGCCGAGAAAAGAAATGTATTCACATACCTTGCCTAGATCTTGTAGGTCTGTTATGCGGATTAGGTCGTTGTCGCCTTCTGGTTGCTGATGAATGCATTGTAACGGGAAGGAATAAAAGAAACCTGCCTTAAGTAATAATATAACAGTAAAAAGTAATCAGTAGCTTATTTTCCAAAGTAAAGTAGGAAAACCTTGAGAGCGACGGCGCTGCCCATTTGGTTGTGGATTTAGATTTTCATTGTGAGATGGTTCATTTGATGAAGAAGCAGTCGCGTTGAAAGCGGGAGGCGGAAGTAAACGACAATTATTCTGTGTAGAATGCTGGAAAAATAACCGGTGATTGAGTCTCGCCTATGACATTAAGATCTTCCGTACCTGTAACCAAGTAAAGAATTTAGTAATCAATATGTAGGCTAATATAAAGAACAGCAAATCAGCAAAAGGTATGACAAATTACATAGCAAATTTGGAGTTTCGTTAACTGGTAGGAATGATGGACAAACTTCTACGGCTGAGGAAGCTTGTTGTTCACCACAGAAGTTGTCTTTCAAATTTTCCATAGCACATTGACCTGAAACTTAGGAAAAAGAACAATTTTTAGATCATAAGCAGATTAAAGTAAGTTTCGATTAAAAGACATATAACTGAACCTAAGAAAAGATAATATGCACCTGTTATATGTTCACTTGTAGGAGTCAAGACATCGTTGATGTCAAATCTATGGCCTGTGACATCTGGGACATGGCCTTGCTCTCTGATAACAGACGTATCATGTTGAAAAGTTGTAGAAGGCAACATGGCAGTTGTGTCACCGTACCCATAATTTACATTAAAGTTGTCGGATATCACACGGCTTGGTAAGTTTTCACGGCTTACAGAACCAATACCAGTGTGAATGGCAGTTGTAACTTGTGTAGAAGTACAGGTCCTCTTACTTGCAGTATGCACATCATTCGCTAACCTCTGGCCTTCTATATCTACGCTATAAGGTTGGCTGCCTTCAACGGCAGATTCTAAAGAACCAAAAGAAGAAACCCTAGGTCTAGCCTTTTGTTTAGTCCTCATATTGTGTAAATCAGTCCTAATGGATTGTTTAAATGTATAGACCAGCAAAAGAAGGCAAACTTTACATGAAAGCTACGTACATGGCTATATTTAACAGCATCATATATATGTCATTGTTACCAGTCAGTGCATGCAAAAATATATATATATATATATATATATATATATATATATATATCTTAAAGGCAAGGAAAACAATGTACATGTTTCAGTGGCTAAAAAAAGGCCATTGTTTACCTGACACAGAAGCTTCCTAACTATATGCTGCTTCGAATATGTGCTTGCTATATGTCTCTTCTTTTTCACAGTTTCTGCTTATTCAATGGTGATAGCTTAGTGTAGCAGGAGAATTTTGATGCAAAGTACAATAGTATAGAACCTTCTTTGGTACTTTGAACCATACTACACGTGAAGTTTCACGTGTTAATTGTACTTGAGGTAAAATTGTAGCCATAAAATCCTCATGTTTAGGTAAAGCAAATACCAAAAAGTAAAGATAAGTATGTGGATCATTGACACGTTGCATACACCATAGTATATGTACATTTTTTTTATACGTTATAACTTTACAGCGTATTTTAGTTTTTTTTATACATAAAACGAAAAGGCCATTCTGGGCCAGCGACAAAAGGCCATGGGACATGCACAAATGGACTAAACACAGGCCAAAGATTTTGGCGGGAAAACAGGCATGCAAAACGACGTCGTTTGAACGGGATTTAATATAATCTTATAATGACTTGACGCTGACATATTGTGTCAAAATATGGTCCCAAACCATTCAGTGATTAAAATATTCTCTTATTCACGTCTCCTTCTATAACTCATTTTATTAGTCGTACTATGTTCCTCACTTGATTTGGTCAATATTGTCGTGTTCCTGTTTAAGTAATACTCACATCGTCTCAAAATTATTGTCATGTGAGAGAGATTAGATAGTTTAATAAAAGTTGAACCATGTTAATTTTCAACAACTCAAATAAAATATTCTTTCACTAAATTCACTAGTTTTTAATTAAATAGGAAATTGGACAATTATTTTGACACATCTCAAAAAGAAAATATGGACACTAATTTTGTGAATAATTTTAAAACGGAGAGAGTAATTCATTTTGGGTGGCTGACACTAGATGACAAACATCGGTTATGATAAGAATTGGTTGGCCCACAACACTATTTTGGTTCTTGTAATTGTTGAATATTTTGGTTGTTATGTTAAAAAAGAAAAAAATATTTTAGTTCTAGTTATTGTTAAAGTGAAAATAAAAATGCTTCTATACTCCTGTAATAACCATAAAACCATTACTAGCTATCAAACAGGCGAAATCAAATTTTACAGAGCTTCTAAATCATTCCGAAAACAAAATTATTCAGATAGGAAGATTGGAAGAAACAAAATAGTCAAAATAACTAATCTAATATTATATCACATAAGATGTTAACCTAGTTCGTAAATACCTCAAACACATGGAATATTTGCTATTTGTATAATTGTATTACTAAAAAAAAAAGACAATAGTAAAAACTTAGCATAAACGATCAAAGCACGTGTCAATCATAAACCTCATCTAACAATTAATATTTCTTTTAAGTGGCGAATTAAACAAAACAAATAAACTGTGGGGGCACAATACATGTCCACGTGTCAATTGGGGGCGAGCAAATTAAGTGACGGGCAAACCATGTCAGATCGCGATGTCGGTTTCCGTAACACGTTTATCGAAGGTCTGTCTTTGCAAATGCTACTCATATAGTTCAATTAAAAAGTTACCACCAAAATCTTATGTAGTACATGAAATGTGCAAATGAAATATAGTAGGTTATAAGTGTATACTTTTTGAATAAAACCAAACATCTTTATTAAAAGCATGGTGTTATGTATTTGCAAATTGCAAACAATAAAGCATACTTATCTATATTCTCATGCCTTATCTTTTTAAATTCAAAGGCCTTACCTTTTTAAATTCAACTTTTAATATCAATATTCTAAAATGATAGGCCTATCTATTATTTTATTTTTAAAATAATCAAAATTCTAATCTCAATATTTGATTACAATACGTATAGCAAATACTATATTGTACTATCATTCATTTCATTTTTCTTACTTTTCTTTCAAACCTATATCAATCTCGAATCCAATTTCATTCTTATATATAAACCAAAGCACCAAAAACTCGTTTTCAAGCTTTCTCCGCTATTTTGAAAGAATGAGTGGAATGAAAAAAAAAAAAAAAGAAAAAAATCTCTTTTTTCATTCTCTATTTTCATTCTCAACTCAGCCAAACATGAAAAATGTCACTCATTCCCTTTTTTGCCAACTCATCTTTTCATTATCTCCCACTTATTGTCACAATTAAAATTCAACTTAATGCAAAAATGTCTTTAAAGCTTTTGTTTTATACTTTTATAATAAAAATAAAAAAATGGTGTGAGAAGAACATTTGCTCAAGTCATTCACGACTTTAGTCTTTATTTCATTGACATGTCCGATACCATCCAATTACTTTCCGGAAGATTCTCACGTTTCTTAAATTTGTGAAAAGGAGTTACTCTTCTATTTTGCATTGAAGATACTTTAAGAGCATCTCCAATGCAAAAAAGTGTTCAAAACCAGCAACCTATTTTCGACTAATTACTCTAACGGTAATAATTTATTCAACTAAATCTCAACCTATCTTCACTTCTCACATGATAAATTAATAATAACTTAAATAATAAGTTGAGCGATATCAACCTATTGCTCTATTAAGTATTAAGTCATTCTCAACGTTTACCTGTAATGGATTAACTTATTTTCAACCCATTTGTTAATCATTTATTAACTTCCTCATTTCAGATGCTCTAAGCACGGTCAAATAAATATTCTAAGATAAGATTTACAGTTAATATTATAGTAATAATTTCATGTATCTACTTTTGTTATATTTTCAGTAACTTAATACTTGATACTAATTAACATTTCATTGCTTGAAAGTTTGTCATGAGAGGGCCCAAAAGAATTTAAAATTCAAAACACAAATTATGAGAAGGCGAGACTCAAATAATTTTTTATACATGAAATGCAAGATATATTACAATAATGGGCTTAAATTTAGAGGGGCCAACACCTTTCCTAATCCATTAATAATTCCCGTCCATGACGTCCGCGTATCTATTGATAGGAAATCTGTATTCTCGTTGCAGTTTTCGGTTAACCATTTCCTTTTGCTGCCTGTGTTAACCACGGGTTATGAACTAGTATTGAGGGGGAGCTAGTAAGGTCACTAGTTGTTGCTTAGCCACCTTTAATCATCACACTTTGTTGAACCCATAAGTTATTTTTTTAATAGTTTTTGCAGTTGGCACCCCTTATTCATATCCATATATTAAAAATTCAAAAATAATAACTTAAATAACATTATGTTATGGTGTGAAGGGATGGTCTATTAAATAAATTTGTTTCTTGTGTGATTTATATTACTAAATTTTTTGTGTTAAGTTCGGCCGTCTCAACTTAAATCCTATCATCGCCCCTGAACTAGTATAAATATCAATGCATGGTTCACATAATTTTGTACAAACAGAAATGTATTCCACAATGCTTTTCATCTTACTCACCCTTTTTTCGTTCTTGTACTTCTTTGCAAACAAATGGTTTAAGCGATCAGGCAGCTCCGCCCGACTACCGCCTGGCCCATACCCGATTCCAATCATTGGAAGCATGTTTAAACTTGGAAACAAACCACACCACTCGCTTGCTGCCCTTTCTGAAACTTATGGACCGTTAATGTCCCTAAAAATCGGTAGCATCACCACAATTGTTGTTTCATCCCGTGAAATTGTGCAGGAGGTTTTTTCAAAACACGATATGTCTTTCTCTAGTAGAACTGTCCCCTACGGTGTCAACTGTTACACTCAAAACCTAACAAAAAACTCTGTAATTTGGTTACCGGTAGGGGATAAGTGGCGAATTATGAGAAAAGTATTGAAAGAACAGTTATTTTCCATACGACAACTTGATGCTAGCAAGGAATTACGCAAGAAAAAGGTTCAGGAGCTTCTTAACTACGTCCAAGATTGCTGTACGAATCGAAAAGCGGTAAACATTAATCACACTGCAGCTACAGCAACTCTTAACGTTCTATCGAACTACATTTTTTCCGCTGATATAGCTCATTATGATTCGACTTCAACCGAGCTGCCGTTTAGAGATATCATATTGGAAATAATGAAACTTGGTGGAACACCTAATCTAGCCGATTTCTTTCCTATATTTCGTCATCTGGATCCAAACGGGTTAGTAAAGAAATTAACCCCTCTTTACCAGAAGCTGATGGCAATATTTGAAATACATATCAATAATAAATTGGAGGAAAGAGCTAAACGGTCAGCTGATGCACCTTCCTCAACCAATGATCTTACGGATTTGCTATTGGGCAATATCCAAAACGAGATACCATCAATTAGTCTTGACGACATGCCAATATTGCTCTCTGTAAGATATCTTTTTCTAAACTCCAATGATCTATTTTTGTCAAAAGGCTAGGTTCATGTTACATTTGGATAATTTGAAATAGTGCAAGATCATTTTTGAACGAATTTTTTAAAATATTGAAGCTTTTTTTGGGTGGAGAAGAAACGATTTATCAGGCGGCTGCATGCATGGGCTAGCTAATAATGGTTGGTGGCCCAAGTTAGTTAAATAAGTAAATTGACTTTTCATGTTTTATTCCCTCTATATAGTATAGCAGAAGAAATAGGGCACCGTGCGAGCATAAAAAAAAAAAGATTTCCAAATTAAACGGTGCATCATGATTGGCTCACACCTAATATGTGTGCCAATTTTATTTTATTTAACACTAAAATTATTGACATTAAAATTTTAGTGTTTTAAGTTTACAACATGCATGTGACTCAATTTATTTCACTTTTCATATCACTATTCCAAATTATACTTTTCGCCATGAGCTGATAGATAATTTTTTCAGAAATGGTGGTTAAAAAAAACAATTATTTATTTATTTATTTATTTATTTTTTCAATTTTGACCTTAACTAATACTTGATGCAAAAAATGTGATTTTAAATGTATTTTCATTAGCATAATTTTCATCAAGTAATATAACATAAAAAAAAAAATACTTAAGATTAAAATTGAAATAAAAAGATTTCAAAAATTAAAATTGTACACTTATTTTAACGTTGCATACACCATAGTATATGTACATTTTTTTTATACGTTATAACTTTACAGCGTATTTTAGTTTTTTTTTATACATAAAACGAAAAGGCCATTCTGGGCCAGCGACAAAAGGCCATGGGAACAAGCCCAAGATTTTGGCGGGAAAACAAGCATGCAAAACGACGTCGTTTGAACGGGATTTAATATAATCTTATAATGACTTGACGCTGACATATTGTGTCAAAATATGGTCCCAAACCATTCAGTGATTAAAATATTCTCTTATTCACGTCTCCTTCTATAACTCATTTTATTAGTCGTACTATGTTCCTCACTTGATTTGGTCAATATTGTCGTGTTCCTGTTTAAGTAATACTCACATCGTCTCAAAATTATTGTCATGTGTGAGAGATTAGATAGTTTAATAAAAGTGGAACCATGTTAATTTTCAACAACTCAAATAAAATATTCTTTCACTAAATTCACTAGTTTTTAATTAAATAGGAAATTGAACAATTATTTTGACACATCCCAAAAAGAAAATATGAACACTAATTTTGTGAATAATTTTAAAACGGAGAGAGTAATTCATTTTGGGTGGCTGACACTAGATGACAAACATCGGTTATGATAAGAATTGGTTGGCCCACAACACTATTTTGGTTCTTGTAATTGTTGAATATTTTGGTTGTTATGTTAAAAAAGAAAAAAATATTTTAGTTCTAGTTATTGTTAAAGTGAAAATAAAAATGCTTCTATACTCCTATAATAACCATAAAACCATTACTAGCTATCAAACAGGCGAAATCAAATTTTACAGAGCTTCTAAATCATTCCGAAAACAAAATTATTCAGATAGGAAGATTGGAAGAAACAAAATAGTCAAAATAACTAATCTAATATTATATCACATAAGATATTAACCTAGTTCGTAAATACCTCAAACACATGGAATATTTGCTATTTGTATAATTGTATTACTAAAAAAAAAAAGACAATAGTAAAAATTTAGCATAAACGATCAAAGCACGTGTCAATCATAAACCTCATCTAACAATTAATATTTCTTTTAAGTGGCGAATTAAACAAAACAAATAAACTGTGGGGGCATAATATATGTCCACGTGTCAATTGGGGGCGAGCAAATTAAGTGACGGGCAAACCATATCAGATCGCGATGTCGGTTTTCGTAACACGTTTATCGAAGGTCTGTCTTTGTAAATGCTACTCATATAGTTCAATTAAAAAGTTACCACCAAAATCTATGTAGTACATGAAATGTGCAAATGAAATATAGTAGGTTATAAGTGTATACTTTTTGAATAAAACCAAACATCTTTATTAAAAGCATGGTGTTATGTATTTGCAAATTGCAAACAATAATCTCAGGCCTTATCTTTTTAAATTCAAAAGGCCTTATCCTTTTAAATTCAACTTTTGAATATCAATATTGTAAAATGATAGGCCTATCTATTATTTAATTTCTAAAATAATCAAAATTCTAATCTCAATATTTGATTACAATACATATGACAAATACTATATAGACAAAAATACACCGTTGGTCCCTAAACTTTTCCAAAAACATCGTCCTGCCCTTAAGTTACAAAAATCGTCGCCATGCGTCCAAACTTTGTGTTTTATAGGCCGATTGCGTCCCTTGACCCGTTTGGGCTCGGTCAATGCACGTTTTCTGTTCTAGTTCGAGGGGCATAATAGTCCAATCACCTTTTAACCATTTGCTAACCCAACATAAACCCGACATTCAACTTTAGGGACCAAATGTGAACACTCAACTTAATAATTGGCGGGAGTTTAAGTATCACAACGGGAACATAGACAAAATGAGGGACCAACAGTGAAAACAAAGTCATTAGAACCCTTGAACGTCTCTTCCATGAGACTATAGTAACTTTTTTGCTTTAACCAATAAACCCATCCAACCGGCCAAATTTCTCACACATTTACCAATGGAAGATTTCCCTTTGTTGGATGAAGTAATGGAAGTTGGTGGTGGTTCACACCGCCTACAAGATCGTATGGGGTTGTCGTTTGGTTTTTTGAAAATTGAAACAATCACCCTTCCAACTTCCTAGCATTCATTTCGCACACCCTATATTAACCCCTTATGATTCATGAGGTTAGCATCCAGAAAATAAGTAGAAACACAAATACGTAGTAAATTTCAAATGGCAGAATCATCTAATGCATCTGTGGCTAACAATGTTGAGAGGCGTAAAGATAAAAAGCTTGCAGAAGCCGCTGCTTGGTATTTTGAAGAAAAAACAAAGGCTTATGTAAAGAAAAGGAGGGAGTGGGAAGCAAATGAAAAACGATGCATGAAAGAAAGACGAAAGACTACAGCGTTAAGGCGTAAAGTCAATCAGACAAGAAGAAAATGGGAAGATCTTCAACAAGTGGGCATCGAGCATGACAATTCAGAAGTCGACCACGAGGATATCGTGGAAACATTAGACTATGATACTTTACATCTGGCATATGACCTAGAATCATCCACATAGTTTAATTGTTAGATATGTGTTGTCACTTTATGAGTTTATGTTAATGTAATTTTATGATCTTCGCTGCAATGCACTTTATTTACTATAATAGTTTCAATTATTTTTGTCTTTATTTATTTATTGGAATCGGGGGGAGTGTTTGGAATAACCATATGTTGACTTATAAAGTCAACAGATTCCACAATCATAATTAACCAAACTTTATAGTTTGAATATGTTAAAAATTCCTTTGTATGGAATTCTGGTTTAATTTTTGGTGTTTTCATTTCAACATTTTTCGATTTCATATGCAGTTTAAGGGAGTGTTTCGATAACCCATTTTGACTTATATAGTCAATACATAAAACACAAGGTTTACAAATTATCCATTTAAAACCATTGGTTATGCATACATATATTGCATCATAGTTGGAAAACATTGTTAATGAACAAACCCATACGGTTTATCCAACATAAATAGATACAAAACATTTCTCTAAACATTGTTCAAGTTTTTTGGTGGCCACCAATCCACCATACATACAATTCCACAAAAGATGTTTAAAACAAGTCATTGATCCAACTGTAAAGCTCCATCACCAGTTCAGCACACATCAAAGTGTAAAACGCTTTGTGCCCCGTTAGTTTCATCACTTAAAAAAAAGCAGAGCATTGAACCTTGACCAANGGTGGCCACCAATCCACCATACATACAATTCCACAAAAGATGTTTAAAACAAGTCATTGATCCAACTGTAAAGCTCCATCACCAGTTCAGCACACATCAAAGTGTAAAACGCTTTGTGCCCCGTTAGTTTCATCACTTAAAAAAAAGCAGAGCATTGAACCTTGACCAAACCGTGCTTCCGCTCTCAACTCCCTGAAACTTTTGGATGAAACAATAGCCACTTTCCTCCTCAACATCCCTTGACCAACTTGAATTGTTCTCTCATGCACGTCGAACACTTTCCGTATCGTTTTATGCTTGACAACAGCGATAAGGAACCCATACAAGTTTTATTTGTTAACAATTCTTGAGGGTATAAACTGTTACATAACGAAGAAAACTAATCAATAGTTTGTGATGTGTTGCATCTATAAGACATTATGATCCATCAAACTTTGTATAAGATACACAGTATCTGATAAAAATGACATTTATATATCTTATTAAGCAACCATGTCAACAATGCATAAAGGAAATATAGCAAAGTTTCAAAATTCTTACAAGTCGTCCATCTCTCCAGAAGCAGGCAATCTTCTTCCTATAGAATGCCCTTTCTTCGTGATCATGGACTGTGTGAAACGACCAATTACACATCCAATTCATCCGACGGGCTTCAAAATCTGAATATAATATTAGACTAGACGAGTACCCGTGCATAGCAACGGGATTTTATAGCGGCATATAGTTATAATGATATTTTGGTTAAGTGTTTTGTGTAACCAAGATATGACTATAATTATCTGCCGATATAAAATCTCGTTACTATGCACGGGTACTCATCTAGTTGATTTTGTGAAAATTTAATGCCCATATGATTCTTTTTGAGTGTGGACTAAGTATGCGTGTTCCAATAAATATCCCAAAATGAAAGAATATCACACAAAAGTCTCGGCCAACATCTTGACCAAAATTACACTCATGAGTAGGAAAAAATAATTATACTTAAAGTTATACATTTAGGATAAAGATAGTGAAAAAAAATAAAAAAATAATCAAGATGTGATAACTTTCATACGCAAGTACCAGTGATTCTTTTTTGCAACAAGGGACAACATAACTTTCATTCCTCATCCCTGAAGGAGTGCATCCTGAACCTTCCCTTTGTATCGTATAGAAGAACAAATTTATGAAGATAAATAAGAGATTACAAACAATGAACCAACAAACTTATGAGGATAAATAAGAGATTACAATGTACTAACCTCAAGATCATCTACTTTTACATATCACAAGTTAGAAAATGAAATTAGAATTATGGTGTTTATATAGTAGAAAAAAAGATTATATTTTGAAAAGTATTTAATATAAAAATTACAATCATAAATCACGAAAATTATGAAACCGTGAATTATAGTTTCAAAGTTGCCTAGACCTTGCCTAAACACTGTGTTTCAATTTTTAAACCATGTATTTCAATGTTTCAATTTTCAATTTAGACCATTCTTGTGTTTCCAAAAATATTGTTAATTTTTTTGTGTTTTAATTTTGTTAATAGTTTCCCAATTAAATTATTGTTTGACCATTTTAAGTTTTTCACTTTGCTTGACCATTTTAAGTTTTTCACTTTTCACTTTTACCATTTTTCTTTTATAGATAGCTTAGATTTTATGTTTACGTTGGGTTTATAAATGAACCTTATCTCGCAAAACCAATATCACCAAAAGAAACACAAAATTAAAACTACAATATTCATACACATTTGCCTAGTGAAATTCATAAACTCTACAATACCCTATATGACAGTCGAAGATAAGTGTTCAAATTGAGTGGTAATCATACCACTATATTTTTCTTTATCCATGCTTTATAGCTTACTTTTATCTTTTAAGCATAATCACTATGAGCTATAAACACAACATAATATAAATTAAAGAATATATAGCCTTGTTAAACACAAACAAACATAAAACTACAAAAGTGACAAAAAATATAAGTAAAACCCCATAAGATTATGTTATCGGTTAATCCTCAATCTTCCAATCTTCTTTAGTGGTTTCATATCTTCATTCCAAAATCGCATAACTACAACACCAAAGAATCCGATCAAACCGTAAAGGAACAAAGTGCATGTGAACAAAATTACCAAACTAATAAAACCAAGCAAAAAAAAGCCACTTAGTTTAAGTTAGAAAAAAAAATAATAAAAAAATATATATAAAATAACGCGCACCAACAATCTCAAAAACACAAAAATTATGTACTAAGCATGTATCTTCATATGTTGATAATCAATATTCAAATTTCCACTTATCTAACTCCAAATATTTGTTATCTTTGCATCTTCGTGTCTTCACTCCCTCACAAAACATCTACAACACTACCAAAAACAAGTCAGTGGTTTAACTGATCCATAAGAAACACAAAAATAAATTAAACCAAGAAAGAAAAATAAATAAATAAATAGGAAGAAGTGGTACCTGGAGGAGGTGTGTGAGGAAGGAATGAGAGAGAAGGATAGTTGTAAATGAGTGTGAATGTATGATGGGTTATCACAGAGGATAGATTAATATGTGAGGCAATGTCCAACATTGCATTTTAATGTCCAACCTTGCATTTCCTTCAATAGTATGATTTGCATATAGTTTCTATTTTCGATTGGCATATAGTTTCTATTTCGGATTTGCATTGACCAATTCATTGGCAATTCACTGGCAATTCACTTATGATTTTCAATTTGCATTCATTGACTAATAATTTATGATTTTTGAGGCAATTCAATTATGATTTCCAATTTTACAAGGGCATTATGGGGATTGACCAAAAGTTAAGGATTTCACATTTCACTTTGACTGTTTTTACTTTATAAGTAGTTAAGATTATGTCATGGCGGTCTCGTCTAGAGTCATGGACTCATAGGTTCGAAAAAATCCGTTGTAGCAAAATCCGTTGTAGCAAAATAGGTTTTGACATTTTGTGGTTTTTAATATAGAATTTAAATGATACTTCAAGTTTCCAAATAATAAAATCATTTTGAATTTTCGGATCTTGAATTTAAGAAAGTTAAAAATTAATGTTTTTTTACATTTAAAAACTTTATTAAGGTTATAGCATATCCAGAATTTCGAAGTTTTAATTTTTTTAAAAACCCGTGCATAGCAACGGAATTTTCTAGCTGCAAACATTTATAGTTGCGATATTGTGGTAAGTGTGTCGTGTAACGTTTAAACATGAACGTGAAAATATCAAATATAATTGCAAAAGGTTGTAACATGCAATAATTCAACTCAAAGAATAATTTTTAACATGTATAAAATGACATATAAAAACATTTAGTGAAACTGATAATTAAACATTACATCAATTTTGATATAAGTAACAATTTTGATATAACTAACAATGCACGTTATACGTTCTTTGATACATTTTAAAAGTTTATCTTTTAGTTGACTTTTCATGTTTAACTTTAGTATGTAAAGTGTCAATAACAAACAAATCAAAGTCACAAACATATACATAGTCATACAATCGTATAACAATTTATGATTTTTGGCGCCATCAATATGACATATAATTTCATCGAAAATTTAGTTATCAAACCCAATATCCTTCATATTTCTTACACACAAATACAAAGGCATTGCACCATATAATGGAACTGGAACCTTTGCCAAAATCACCCCGACCCGCTATCACACAGCCACGAACACTACCATTCGCCATTTCAGCGCCACCGACACTATCACCAGAAGTCGTTGATATAGTAAAATGCAACCATAATAAGGTCTTGAGTTCTTTCACAAGAAAATTATTAGGGTGTATGGTATGCTTCAAGTCAAAAGATAAGGATATATATGGAGATGAACATGAAGCTAGAATACAAGAAAGATAAAGTCATAGTAGTGAGTAATTTTAGCGGTAACGTGATGCATTCACCGAAACATTATAGTGATATTAATCCTGAAGAACGCGAAGAGACGCTTAAATCTGCTATTGTTTATTGTAAAAATCACCTAGTAATTGATATCTTCTTTGTTTTCTCTTGTTTTTTTGAAGTTATGATAACCATTTTAGTGATAATATAATTAAGTATTTCTATTTTGTTTATTGTCATATGTTTGATTAATTCATGTACAAGAACAAAACATGTATATTTTAATATGTACACAATTAAAACACACGTTTGTATGTATGCAACTATACATACACATCCATTAGAACACATTTAATCCATTTCGTTTGTGTTTCATTTAATCTACATTGACTATAATGATAATTACTGTTTGTTTTATTATTTCAACATGGTATTGATTTTCAGTTACAAATACGATTTCTTGTTTGACATTCCAAATTAGCCTCTACCCAGTCTCATTTTATCTCAAAAACTGATAGACATTCCTATTCAAAAATATAGACCCGTGACCTTTCAGTTTGTTGTGCATAGTTTACTAAAAACCCACTAAACAAAACTACAACAAAAAAATATACAGATCCAAACAGATATAAATTATTTTAATGGGGTAGTTCCCTTTACCTAAAAAAAACAAATATAAATCTCAAAAATTCACTTTCCAAATTTACAGATCCAAACAGTATTTACCAACTAATGTCAAAATCAATCCGTCTATTACCGGCGACAGCAAAAAAATCCGGTGGCTTCCGGCAACAACAGCACAACAAAATAAAATAAATACATACATTAAATAAATAAATAAATAAAAAGCTTCTACCGAGGCAGCAGTTCAGATCTGAAAAATAAATGTCAAAAATATTTATAAAAAACTATGATCTATACATGCGACATATCGATTTAAAAAATAGAAACTTGAAAAATATATAGTTCGAGAAAACAAAACTCTAAAAGAATACCCATGGCATGTAGAATCTAATGGTGACGATGGTGTGGGGATCACGGTGGCGTTAAGTCGGCGGCGTGGGGTTGCGGTGGTGATGAGTTTGGGTGGTGGTGGTAATAGATGTAGAGAGAAAGTGGATGTGACCAAATGAGAGTATTTATGTTTTTTTGGTGTGTTTGATTTTGTTTTGTGTTGTATGGCTGGGGAGTGTGTGTTTAGATGTAGAGAGAAAGTGGATGTGAGCAAATGAGTGAAAGAGAATGTTTATGTGAAAGAGAATGTTTGTGTGTATTTGTTTATAGAACACGGTTCACTTTCAGTTTCAGTTTTCACCATTAATTTTCAGCGATTTGTTTCCATTAATATGAATATCAGTTTCAATGTTAATTTCCAGCAGCCATAAATTTCGCAGGGGCAAAATCGGGATTGACCGAAAGTTCAGTTTCTCACATTCCCCTTTGACCATTTTTCTTTTATAAGTAGTAAAGATACTTAGTTACATATAATCCAATAAGTTATACTGCTATGATGTACTTCATGTAGTTATAGTGAATAAACTAAAATATACCATTGTCATGTGGTTGGTGACATAGGGCATTCATGGCTATGTTGGTGATGTATGTCTCCACTGTTGAGATGGCCCCTCCATCATGTTCAAACAACATTACATTAAACTCCTTCCCCGGGACAACCTGAGTAAACACCATCATCTGACCAGGTACCATTTTCAAGTCTTTGGCCAGTCTCTTCTGACCACAGCCAAAGAGGTACCTGTGGACATATCGATCATAGCAATCCTTAAAACTTTGCACACTAACTTCGTAATCGTACTTGTAACCATGATCGACTCTGTAGGTGTTGGACCATGCAGATATGCTAGAAAATCTTCTGGCAATGACTGCTCAAACATAGATGTGTCTGTCACTGGCACTAAACATCTCCAAAACTTAGCACTTTCTGGTTCATAATTATGTAACTCCTCCCAATTCTCATTGTAGGTAGCTACATAAAACACATCCTCACCCTCTTCTATAAAATGTAGATAACAAACATCCGAACAAGTGATGTTGTGCATCACAAAATCATTCCATCTTGCTCCCTCAACAACACAGACTAACTCTGATACTCTTCTTACACTAACTCTCCATCTAACCCCGGTATGGTTAACTAAGTAAATATAATGATTCCCATGATAGGAGGAGCCTCCTAACACGTAATCATTATGCAGTTCATGTATATCAAGATTATGTTATAAGCATTTACAATTTCTTAAAACTAATTTCTTAGAGAAATAATATTTAATTCTTATATGGTGTTAACTTACGAACTCATCCAAAATATCTTCAGGATTGTCCAAAGAGCAAATAAATTGATTCCCATACATAGCTACTGCATTAATGATTAAGATTATGACAAATAACGTTTGAATGAAATATAAATCAGTAAATATTGTTACCTCGTATGTGTGTTGTTTGATTTTGCACGCCTTGCAACTTCAGATGGTTTGTGTTTGTGGGTGTGTGATTAGATCAGATTCAATAAGATAGAATATGGGTAGGTTGTATGTGACAATGTGTGTGAGATGATCGGTTTTACTCAAGTATTAATGGTTGGGTGTGGGTTTATTGATTCCCGCGAAAACATTAATATGCGTATCAGAGAAGATACGAAAAACTTGCATAGTTAACAATGTGTCAGTTCACATTTGGTCCCTAAAGTTGAATGTCGGGTTTATGTTGGGTTAGCAAATGGTTAAAAGGTGATTGGACTATTATGCCTCTCGAACTAGAACATAAAACGTGCGTTGACCAAGCCCAAACGGGTCAAGGGACGCAATCGGCCTATAAAACACAAAGTTTGGATGCATGGTGACGATTTTCGTAACTTAGGGGGCAGGACGATGTTTTTGGGAAAGTTTACGAACCAACGGTGTATTTTTATCTACTATATAGTACTATCATTCATTTCATTTTTCCTACTTTTCTTTCAAACCTATATCAATCTCGAATCCAATTTCATTCTTATATATAAACCAAAGCACAAAAACTCGTTTTCAAGCTTTCTCCGCTATTTTGAAAGAAAGAGTAGAATGAAAAAAAAAAAAAAAGAAAAAAATCTCTTTTTTCATTCTCTATTTTCATTCTCAACTCAGCCAAACATGAAAAATGTCACTCATTCCCTTTTTTGCCAACTCATCTTTTCATTATCTCCCACTTATTGTCACAATTAAAATTCAACTTAATGCAAAAATGTCTTTAAAGCTCTTTGTTTTATACATTTATAATAAAAATACAAAAATGGTGTGAGAAGAACATTTGCTCAAGTCATTCACGACTTAAAGATTCTCTTAAGTTTTTTAAAAGATGTTTTTCTTTTTTTTCATTTTTTTTTTTTTATTTATTTTTTTATTTTCATCAATNATATATCATATATGATATTACATATCATATATGATATGTAATATCATATATGATATATCATATGTGATTTTTTCGGCCACGAAAAAAAACGTGAAAAAAACGAAAAAAAAAATTTTTGTCGAAAATATATCAAAGTGCCTATCTTTAGAAAGATAATTAAATGCTCGTCATAACGGTATATTTTTTTTTTCGCTTAACGATTAACGGTTTGAAAGATATTAATATTTGAAAAAAAAAAGATGAAAGTGGGTTTTTTAAATTGTTGGGATTAATATCCATTAGATCAAATAAAGATGAAGGGAAGATGCAGGGTGGAGATTAGTCCCTTGGTATGTAAAAAAAGTTTGATCCTCAAATGATCTTAAATCTTACTCTAATGGTAAAAATTTATTCAACTAAATCTCAACCTATCTTCACTTCTCACATGATAAATTAATAATAACTTAAATAATAAGTGGAGCGATATCAACCTATTGCTCTATTAAGTCATGCTCAACCTTTACCTGTAATGGATTAACTTATTTTCAACCCATTTTTAATCATTTATCAACTTCCTCATTTGAGATGCTCTAAGCATGGTCAAATAAATATTCTAAGATAAGATTTACAGTTAATATTATAGTAATAATTTCATGTATCTACTTTTTTTATATTTTCAGTAACTTAATAATACTTGATGCTAATTCATATTTCATTGCTTGTAAGTTTGTCATGAGAGGGCCCAAAAGAATTTAAAATTCAAAACACAAATTGTGAGAAGGCGAGACTCAAATAATTTTTTTATACATAAAATGCAAGATGTATTACAATAATGGGCTTAAATTTAGAGGGGCCAACACCTTTCCTAATCCATTAATAATTCCGTCCATGAAGTCAGCGTATATCTATTGATAGGAAATCTGTATTCTCGTTGCAGTTTTCGGTTAACCATTTCCTTTTGCTGCCTGTGTTAACCACGGGTTATGAACTAGTATTGAGGGAGAGCTAGTAAGGTCACTAGACACTAGTTGTTGCTTAGCCACCTTTAATCATCACACTTTGTTGAACCCATAAATTATTTTTTTAATAATTTTTGCAGTTGGCACCCCTTATTCATATCCATATATTAAAAATTCAAAAATAATAACTTAAATAACATTATATTATGGTGTGAAGGTATGGTCTATTAAATAAATTTGTTTCTTGTGTGATATATATTACTAAAATTTTTATGTTAAGTTCGGCCGTCTCAACTTAAATCCTATCATCGCCCCTGAACTAGTATAAATATCAATGCATGGTTCACATAATTTTGTACAAACAGAAATGTATTCCACAATGCTTTTCATCTTACTCACCCTTTTTTCGTTCTTGTACATCTTTGCAAACAAATGGTTTAAGCGATCAGGCAGCTCCGCCCGACTACCGCCTGGCCCATACCCGATTCCAATCATTGGAAGCATGTTTAAACTTGGAAACAAACCACACCACTCGCTTGCTGCCCTTTCTGAAACTTATGGACCGTTAATGTCCCTAAAAATCGGTAGCATCACCACAATTGTTGTTTCATCCCGTGAAATCGTGCAGGAGGTTTTTTCAAAACACGATATGTCTTTCTCTAGTAGAACTGTCCCCTACGGTGTCAACTGTTACACTCAAAACCTAACAAAAAACTCTGTAATTTGGTTACCGGTAGGGGATAAATGGCGAATTATGAGAAAAGTATTGAAAGAACAGTTATTTTCCATACGACAACTTGATGCTAGCAAGGAATTACGCAAGAAAAAGGTTCAGGAGCTTCTTAACTACGTCCAAGATTGCTGTACGAATCGAAAAGCGGTAAACATTAATCACACTGCAGCTACAGCAACTCTTAACGTTCTATCGAACTACATTTTTTCCGCTGATATAGCTCATTATGATTCGACTTCAACCGAGATGCCGTTTAGAGATATCATATTGGAAATAATGAAACTTGGTGGAACACCTAATCTAGCCGATTTCTTTCCTATATTTCGTCATCTGGATCCAAACGGGTTAGTGAAGAAATTAACCCCTCTTTACCAGAAGCTGATGGCAATATTTGAAATACATATCAATAATAAATTGGAGGAAAGAGCTAAACGGTCAGCTGATGCACCTTCCTCAACCAATGATCTTACGGATTTGCTATTGGGCAATATCCAAAACGAGATACCATCAATTAGTCTTGATGACATGCCAATATTGCTCTCTGTAAGATATCTTTTTATATACTCCAATGATCTATTTTTGTCAATAATATATTATGCTAGGTTCATGTTACATTTGGATACTTTGAAATAGTGCAAGATCATTTTTGAACGAATTTTTAAAAATATTGATAGAAGCTTTACCTTTGACAATTGCGGATGGCATGAATTCCTTTTTTGGGGTGGAGAAGAAACGATTTATCAGGCGGCTGCATGCCTGCATGCATGGGCTAGCTAATAATGGTTGGTGGGGCAAGTTAGTTAAATAAGTAAATTGACTTTTCATGTTTTATTTAATTTATATGTGTGCCAATTTTATTTTATTTAACACTAAAATTATTGACATTAAAATTTTAGTGTTTTAAGTTTACAACATGCATGTGCCTCAATTTATTTCACTTTTCATATCACTATTCCAAATTATACTTTTCGCCATGAGCTGATAGATAATTTTTTCAGAAATGGTGGTTAAAAAAAACATTTTTTTTTTTTATTTATTTATTTTTTTTTCAATTTTGACCTTAACTAATACTTGATGCAAAAAATGTGATTTTAAATGTATTTTCACTAGCATAATTTTCATCAAGTAATATAACATAAAAAAAATACTTAAGATTAAAATTGAAATAAAAAGATTTCAAAAATTAAAATTGTACACTTATTTTAAGACGGAGTGAGTAATTTTCAAAGTGTGGTTATGAACATGACTTTATAAACTTCATACAATAGAAAGCGAATCACGTAGCACTTGTTTTTGCACTCTTTAGCATAATTTTGTGCCACTTAATATTTTAAGTACTAGAAGTAACTTTTCAGTAAATGTTGACTATTACAAGATAATTGATATTTTTTCTTTGAAAAATGCACGATGACATCGGTAAGGGATATATGTTAAGCTTGTAAGTCGGATTTTATCGTCTAATATTCTATTTGTTAAATAAAAGTCAACGTAGGGATCAGACGTTTAGATTGACTATAGGCTCCAAACTACCAAAAAGCAGTGTGTTTATCTTTTACAAGGGGCATGTTTTAGTCGGCTCGCCCAGGGCATCAAAAAACTCAAGACCGGCCTTGGTCTGCACCAGTCGAAGTTATAGGTTTTTATTTTTTTTAGTGGGTTTTGTTTTTGTGTCTTGTGTTTGTGTTTGAGTTTGTGTTTTTGTTTTTGTTTTTTTGTTGTTTCACCAAGTTTGGCGCCAAACCAATGGAGATGAAGGTGGTTTTTTAAACTTTTTCATTTTGTACCTTATTGTTATCTATGTTTACATTGTTAGTTCCTTTTATTGTTTTTCTTACACTGTTAGTCCCTATTATGGTTACACCGTTAGTACCTGTCATGTTTGTAATGTTAGTCCCTAAGTTATTTTTTCAATTTGATATTTTTAATGTATCCTTATTTTTTATTTAATGAAATGTGTTGTTTTATTTAATTAAATGAAAAAAAAGTACTGAAAACTATGGACCCGAGGGTGTCCTATAACTTGAGTGATGAGGGAGGGTGTTTTTTGGTTAAGTTATAGGTTCTGAGTTATACGGGAAAAAACTGAATTGGTAGAACATTTTGCTATAACAGTTTTTTTTTAGCCTTGACCCGACCCGAACCCGACCCGAACCCGAGTTGACCCGACTAAACTAACACTTTACAATGTAAAATACTCGGGTTGACCCCAAACCCGAGTTGACCCGACCCGAATTGACCCGACCCGAGTTGACCCGAACCCGAATTGACCCGAACCCGAGTTGACCCGAGTTCTAAATAGGGTCGGGTTCGGGTATGTTTTTTAGAGACTTGACCCGACTTGACCCGACCCGAGTTGACCCGAACCCGACCGGGTCAACCCGAATGACAGCCCTAGTTATGAACATGACTTTATAAACTTCATACAATAGAAAGCGAATCACGTAGCGCTTGTTTTTGCACTCTTTAGCATAATTTTGTGCCACTTAATATTTTAAGTACTAGAAGTAATTTTTCAGTAAATGTTGACTATTACAAGAAAATTGATATTTTTTCTTTGAAAAATGCACGATGACATCGGTAAGGGATATATGTTAAGCTTGTAAGTCGGATTTTATCGTCTAATATTCTATTTGTTAAATAAAAGTCAACGTAGGGATCAGACGTTTAGATTGACTATAGGCTCCAAACTACCAAAAAGCAGTGTGTTTATCTTTTACAAGGGGCATGTTTTAGTCGGCTCGCTCATGGCATCAAAAAACTCAAGACCGGCCTTGGTCTGCACCAGTCGAAGTTATAGGTTTTTATTTTTTTTAGTGGGTTTTGTTTTTGTGTCTTGTGTTTGTGTTTGAGTTTGTGTTTTTGTTTTTTTGTTGTTTCACTAAGTTTGGCGCCAAACCAATGGAGATGAAGGTGGTTTTTTAAACTTTTTCATTTTGTACCTTATTGTTATGTATGTTTACATTGTTAGTTCCTTTTATTGTTTTTCTTACACTGTTAGTCCCTATTATGGTTACACCGTTAGTACCTGTCATGTTTGCAATGTTAGTCCCTAAGTTATTTTTTCAATTTGATATTTTTAATGTATCCTTATTTTTTATTTAATGAAATGTGTTGTTTTATTTAATTAAATGAACAAAAAAGTACTGAAAACTATGGACCCGAGGGTGTCCTATAACTTGAGTGATGAGGGAGGGTGTTTTTTGGTTAAGTTATAGGTTCTGAGTTATACGGGAAAAAACTGAAGTGGTAGAACATTTTGCTATAACAGTTTCATATATTCATGCCAATATCTTTTGGGCAGGATCTATTCATAGCCGGATCTGACGCGACATCAAACACATTGGAATGGGCTATGGCTGAGCTAATCCGTAACCCTGAAAAAATGTTAAAAGCCAAATCCGAGCTTAAAGAACTAATGGGAACTCAAGATGGACCGATAGAGGAATCATACATCTCTAGATTACCTTATTTACAAGCCGTCGTTAAAGAAACACTTCGTTTGCATCCCCCAGTTACTTTTCTAGTCCCTCATAGAACCATATCAGATGTCAAGGTCCAAGGCTACATGATTCCAAAAGATGCAAAAGTATTATGTAATGTGTGGGCCATGGGCCAAGACTCGAACGTATGGCCAAACCCACAAATGTTCGAGCCAGAAAGATTTCTAGATGTTAATGTTGACTATCAAGGTCAAGATTTTGAGCTTATTCCGTTTGGCACCGGAAGAAGAATGTGTCCTGGATTGCCTCTTGCTCATAGAATGTTACATTTGATGTTGGGGTCTTTGATTCACAAGTTTGACTGGAAGATTGAAGGAGGGATGAGACCACAAGATATGGACATGACTGATACATTTGGGTTTACTTTTACTTTACAAAAGAATGAACCTCTGCTTGCCATGCCAGTTAAAATTTGACTCTGATTTTATTTGTCGTTTACTTTATGTATCGTGTGTATTCATGCATTTGAATAATGTAACTTATATTGCTATAGCCTTCATGATGATGCCTCCATTTGAGATCCTTATGGACATTTGTGATGTAGTCTTCATTTAAATGGTTTGTACAGGATCGATAATGTGTTGGAAATGTAATCATGGTGCTATGGTTTGGTAAATTAAAGGTGAATCTTCATGAGAATGAGAGGTTAGTTTTATGTGTCTGTTTCACTGTCTTGAATTTCTATTGTTTCCTATATTTCATTTCTGTATAATAGATGGTTTGGCAAGGCTATCTTTGTTATTTGTTACTAGTTTGTTGATATTAATATATATTTACTCTTTTTCAATAAAAATAATGTACCCTATACCTAAGTGATAGTTGGAATGTTCTACATGAATAATTATTGCATTGGTGTATAATGATGTCGAAGTTTATGCATTATATGTGTTCATGCATTCGAATAATGTACCCTATAATTGAGTGATACTCGGAATGTACTGCATGAATAATAGCAAGTGTTCATGCATTTGAATTGCAAAAATTGATTGAAGTAAATTATAGTATATAAGATTTCCAAAGAAATACTTAGGAAAGTATTTCCTCGGGTCGTAGTCCCAACGAAGGAATGAATGGAATTTTGGTTCGAGTCGTGATTATGTGATTTGAATAGGAAAAAGGAAGATATTTTGAAGTTTTAAGACTATAATAGCAAACATAAACTAAAAAGCAACAATTAAACATATAAAACAAACACGTAAAGTTCAAATAACCTAAAACGCAATCTAATCTAAAAAGCACGCACTTACGGGAACTTAAAAGCAACTAAGTAAGCACATAAATCTAGAGGTAAACTAATTATGCTAAGTAAAGATGACAAATCTAGTAGCAAGCTTAATAATCTAAAGTTAATTGTTATTCTACTAATTATACTAATATTAATCCAACAAATATACTAAGCAATAAAGGCAACTAATTTATTCTAAAAATGATCTAAACGATATATATGGAAAATATGTTTGCTAAATGACGTGATAAGTTCATTAAGTGTGGAACCAGGTTTGATAACAAATTATTTTCCTTAAACAAGATTATTTTCTCACAACGTTGGTTTTTATTGCAAACAATCCTTTAAAAAGAAAATAATTACTAGATGTGTAATTTGACTATTTTCCGGCTTTTGCCCTTCAAATAATAAAATTCCAAATCTAAATAATTTGTCCAATTATTAATCACAATCCTTTTTATTAATCCACACTTAAGTCACAAATCCGTATCACTAAGCAAACATTAACAAACTACTCGCTACACATATAAATAATCAAATAGACAATCATTATCTCAATTTATTACTTACTTATTAAGCATCAAATAGATCTACTCACTAAACAAATAATCCAACAATCATGATCATATTAATAAACTAATTATCTAAAAGCGAAAAGGATGAGAAAATAGAACCCGATCTAAGAGATGAGACGAATTTAACCACCCGATTTTATAAACTCGTCAAATTATAAAGTTTATTTCTTTAATAGTTTTAATTTCACCAAGTAGTAAATAAAGTTTTTGACTTTAATCACTAATTAGCTTCATAAAAACTAGAAAAGCTATAAGCTTTATTAATAAGCAAGCTTATAAAACCCATAAGCTCCGGCCTTAGATGTAGGATGATGAGAAACTAATAAAAATCAAAACTTTATAAAAGATTAGAGTGAATGAGAAATAATAATGACCAAATAAGCTATGGAAGAGCTTATTGGTTGAGAAAACTACAAACTTTATTATTAAAAACCTAAGAAAAAACTAAAAGATTGAAACTTTAAGATAAAATCCTACTAGATCTAAGAAAATAAGCTATTTTTAGAAGTAAAATTAATAAAGATGCAAACTTTTTATGAAATTAGTACTAAAACTATTTAGATCTAATATAATAAACTAATGGATGGCTTTTAATAAAAGAAATACTAATAAAAATCTAATATTTTTGGTTTTTTATAAAGTAATTTGTAAAACAAAGAGTAGATCTAGATTATAAAAGCTTTTAAAACTAAGTAGTAAAAGAGTGATTAATAAACAAGCTAGATCTAAATAAACTGCAAAAAAAACTAATAAGCTAAAATAGATTTTTAGATAAAAGAAGAGAAAAAGAAAATAAAAAAGATGATAAGAAGTAATTAAGCTAAGTAACCTCCATAAAAATAATCTTCATAAAGCTTGAAATAAGTGGTATAATAAGTTTTTAAAAATAAACTACAAATATTAAGTTATTACAAAGAAATAAATCTACTCTCTAATTTATTTATCCTACTCCTAAAATAAAATAGTGTGTGTGTAAAATAATGAGGAGAATGATCTGCCAGTTTATGATGATAGTGTACTCGAGGAGTTGCTCAACGAAGATATCTATAACCGTCTCCGATATGATCTTACAGAGCAAGTAGCGGCTCAAGACTTACCATACCTTGATGAATAGTGGTTTTATAATTTTTTTCCTAAGCATTTTGTAAATTTCTTTGAGTTATTAATAAAATTTAATGTTTTTATATAATTGTTTAGTATATTTATAAATAAGAAAAATAAAAAAATATATGATTGGTTAATTTTGCATCATCATTACCATTAAAAAAATGAAAAAAAGGCATGATGAATTATGAAATATGTTGACCACATTTGATTGGTTAAAAATCCTTAATGATGAATCATAATGCATCACCGTTGACAACCCCCTTATAGCCTTCTTGTGAGTATGGAATGTTCCATCTCAAGAATGATAGCTCACATATGAATGAATCTGGACTCCAGCGTTTATATTCATCGAATCCCCAAATGCAACAAACAGCCTACGTGGCGGTTCATGATTGGTTGCTGGAGAAAGAATTTCATCATCAAGTAGGACGTGGCATGTTATTATTGGCTGCAGAGTAGAAAAGGACCCGCGAGTGGGGAAGACCACTGACCCACACGCTCTTGTGAATTTATTTTGAGGGACGTATAGCTTCACGTGATGCCATTTCCTTTCATCAAATATAATTTTGATTTGTGTCCTTATGCGTCCAAGTGGAGTAGATAACTAGATATCATGCTTCTTCATTAACTTTTCATATATATATATATTTTTTAGGGCCCGTTTGATATGGGGTGGTAGGATTTGAGATTGGGAGTTGGAGTAAAAAGTAATGTTTGGTTGAATTTTTAAATCCAAATATTAGGACTCATCCCCATATTCATGGGCATGTACAAAACCTTACCCTTCACCCTACTTTTATACATTTTTCATTTATTAGTGGGCTCATGTTACATCTTTCTCTCTCTTTATTTTTTATTTTTTTTATTTTTATATTATATTATAAAAATATATTTTATTATTAATTTTTCTTTCTCCTCATTTAATTCAAACCTAAATCCAAATCTTTAGTCTAAATCCTAATCCTAATCCTAAACCCATCTACAAACCAAACGGCCCTTATTGTTTTGTTCGATTGCTGCAATCTTCACGTGGGGTAACTTTAGCAATTTCATTTTGCACTTTGCTTTTCTTCAATTGTGGAGCATGTGTAGGTAGTAGGATGAACAAGCAACATGACTCACGTGGCCTTCATTCCATTACTTCATTCTTTGATTTATTTCGCATGCACCAAGAAAAAGATAACATCATGTGGGCCTTTTTTTCATATACTTAGGATCAAATGAGAAGAAAACTTAAAATGAGAAGAATGAGAAATAACTATAACCACATATTTGAGATGCATCGACTTGATTTAGATGCATCCTTAATCTTTTAGATGCACCATAATGTATTTTCTAGCAAAAAATTAGATGCATATACATATATTAGATGCATTTCATCAAGTTAGACGAATATTATACATTTTTCGTCCTCTGCGGGTCAAATTTGTTGTTAGTACTACTTTGCATTGTTTTTACTTCAAAATCACTTTCGAAACTAATTGGGATGCATCTAAATGAATAGAGATGCATCTAAATCAAGTCGATGCATCTGTTATAGTTATTTCTCATCCTTCTCATTTTAAGTTTTCTTCTCACTAGATCCTTACCCTTTTTTCATAATCTTTTTCTTTTTTTCGAGTAGCACCATATGTTGACTTCAATTTACCTGATCTGTCAAACGGGTCCATCATCTCATGAAACATATTTAGATCATTCGGACATATATTTGTGCTCCATCCGAATCGGTCCAGAAGCAACATATTTCTTGATAATGATTTTGGGCTTCCACTATAATACTAGGCTTTCTTCATTCAAATTAATTTTCTTGAGCTAACTTAATAATGCTTGATCTTTATCTTCGGGCTTTATTCGGACCTCGTTTAGTCTTTCACAACTTTGTCTTTTGCAACGATGCTCCAAATAACATTATCGATAAAATCGTACTTTCGTGCTCTTTCCAATCTCGTGCTCGGTTTTGTTGGGTTTTATTTGATTTTTGTCCTTATTCCACAATATCCGTACATGCACAATCACAAACACAAAAACACATATATTTGGCATTTTTGGTCGGTTTTTGGTCATTTTGGTCCAATTTTTAAGGCAAAAGGTATTGCCTTGTCCTCACGCAATGTCATCACTTCACGCTTTTAAGATAAATAATTTCACAACTCTTTTTACTAACTTTGGAAAGTAGCAAAACGTTCAAAAGATACTACGAAATCATTTATTCCCGAAAACGCCCCGTTTTTCCAATTCATATACTAACTCTATACTATTATTATTATTATTATTATTATTATTATTATTATTATTATTATTATTATTATTATTATTATTATTATTATTATTATTATTATTATTATTATTATTATTATTTTAACTTGTGATGGTATGTTGACTTTCAATATTTTGCAATATCGTTTAGGGTCATAGAGTAAGAACACGACTCATGGAGAAGTGACCATACAGATAAAATTCATCGTCCCTGATTTTTCACGAGTCCCCAAACTAAACTTAAAAACGAGATCACAGCTTACTTACAAGTTAGATGCTAACGCTACTCATGAAAGTTACTTGTGTATTAACCTCTCGCTCCCATTTTCTTAATTTATCTAGATTTTTTTTATTTTTGTTGAGAAATGAATTGCTTCATATTTTCTCGTTTAAATATATTTTTATCCGATAAAGATACCAAGTTTAGACGCTAAGTAGTTTTTCATCTTCTCTCAAGAATCGTTGCCTTAAAAATGAGGTCCACATCAAGGAATTGGGATACATTCGTACTCATATATATAAGTTGAGGAGAAATACACGTGCACCTCACGTGTCTGGTCCAGGACCATCCACATGCACATCACGTGCCATCAACTTGTCTAACAGCTTAAGCACTTATTAATCCATCCCTCTCAAATTGATTTTTTTAATAACATTTACCATGGAACTTTACTGGGTAGTTCCAAAACCTCATACATTCCTAAACTAGAGATCCAAGGACCGGATCTCGAATCTGCAGCTTACAACACTTTAACTTTATTTATTTTTGGTGCGACCTTGATGTGTATCCAATTTTTAAAGCAAATATTCTTTTAAGAAGATAGAGAACTAAATTTCACCAAAACCTAAACACCTTTAATTATTTTAACACATAATATGGGATGAAACAATTTTGTGGGAGCAAAAAGCCACAAGTACCTTCGATGAGCTCTAAAGAGAACCAACCACTCCACGCTTAGCATCTAACTTCTAAATAAACTCTATCATTTCTCGTTCTCCGCATATTAAAAATCTCAAATAATGAGATCCGCGGATGCTTAGCCGATAATCAAGCCACGCATATATAAAGTCAAATACGAGAACTTGCAAACTCTTAGAAAGAATTCACGTTTTCTAGCTCCTAGTGTAAGTGACTAGCGAAAGCTCTTTAAGCCATGCATGTAAAAAGTCAAGTACGGGAACTTGCAAAAGAGTAGCTCCTTGGGTACAAGACTAGCACAAGCTTTTATGATTACCATTGGTTAAGGGAACAAGCTAGGGCTTAACACGCCTGATCAAGTCAAAATTTTATTCCTACTCTCGCCAGCGGAAAGTCAAACATGGTGTCAAAAGTCAAAACACTTATTATATTTTTGCATAATTTTTAACTTTTTCTCATTTTTTTTATTACTTTTTCACGACATTTTCATCATTTTTTTTTTAAATTTTTCAAAATTTTCAAGTTTTTTTCAATTTTTGAGGAAAAACGGGGTTGCGAGAGTAAACGACAAAAGTGAAAGTGCAAGGTCAAATCGAATCCACGATTCACCCCCCAGACTAAAGGTAAACATTGTCCTCAATGTTTCAAAGGTAAGGGTAATCCTAACAAAAATCTAGGCCGTTTATTAATTTTGCCAAAGATAAACGTTAGTCGATAAAATAATGGATTATAATGGATTTCCCGTAAAAGCAACGATGAATGAGACTCAAGTGGAGTAAAGACAAAACCACGAGCACGAGAGTCTTCATAAATCGGGGCAAATCCTGGACATACACAAACAACAACAAAACACGAGAATGAAAGAGGTCACCCCCCTCATGTCACACTTATTAGAAAATAAAAATAAAGAAAATAAAAAGGATAAGCATGGGGTGCCTCCCACGAAGCGCTTGTTTTTTATCGAGTCGTGTAGCTTGACTAACCCCGAATTTAATTAATCTTGGGGGAGCAAATGGAGCAGACACCCGACACGAAAAACGAAGATGCCGGGGTCAAAGACGGTATCCTCACTCCCAGAGGAATGAAGAATTAGAGAAGTCACATCATATGTGATGAACGGGAGAAAGATTTTTATAATAATTAAGATCAAATCACCTTTTTCAAAAACAATTTTTTCAATTTCTTTGTTTTGCATTTCATCTTTAAAGCTCATTTTGTACATCAACTCATCCATGTGAGTTTTCTCAAAAAGTGATATACCGGGTTTGAAAATTTTATCAGAGAGGAATGAGTCAGAAATATCAACCACGGTAAAATTTTCAGAAGAAGATAAGTCACCCTCGGGTGACAAAGAAGGAAGAACATTTTGTTCAAATAACTCATTGATCGAATTCTCAATCCCCGGTGGGAGAGGATCACTGTGAGCGAGTTCACCGGCGAACTCCTCAAAGATAAATGACTCCTAGTCAGGGAGAGAAAGATGAGAATGAGAAGTGGTACTGCCACTAATCTTCTCTCCCATATGATCAAAATGGAAAACTTCAAATTCCGGAAGAGAATCATCAGAAATAAAGTCACTATCCTCAACGGGGATAGGAGATGAAGTTGGTTTATCATTTAAAGCTTCAATTTTAGAAACGAGAAGATCGATATTCAATAATCTCTCACGAAGAGATTCATCTTAGATTTCTGTGTCAATATCTTCTTTATTCTCTTCTTCTAAGCTGACGAGCTCAGAAGGTAACTCCTCCACATAATCGATGTCTCCACAAGATAAAGAATCATCATCGTCAGAATCGAAGAACATCTCATCATGATCGTTTGAATTGTCAAGAGGATGTAACTCACACTCCTCTGCCGTATCAAAAATATATTTCTCAAAATCGGGTAAAGAATCCTTGAGCTTGGGCTCCAAAGGATCTGACGGCTTAACAATATTGGTCGAAATAGAATCATCATTAACAAGAGAAGGATCGACCTCTTTCAAAACGGATTCACTACCCTCAACCGTCGTGAGAGAAGGAATCGGATCATTCAAAGAATCAACAAAATCAACACAATAATCCCAATGACTATCAAGTCTCGAAGAACATTTTGAAGAATCCGGAGGTGGGACAAGTGGTGTGCTCTGAGAGCTAGGAATTCCACCACTTCCGTTATGGTCTCCGGTTCTTGTTCTTGATAAACGTGAAGATTAGGAAAGTTGTTCCGTTTAGTCACCACTTTAAGCTTAGTATGTTTGCTTGACAAACTTTTAACCGAAAATTGTGAAAGGTCTGGATCAAATATTGACGGTTTAGGAGCAATAGTGGGCTTATATTTTTGGACAACCATAGGTTGGACGTATTTAGCACTTCCATTTCCCTCACCGGAGAGGGAGTAGGAATCGATGGTCCATTGAAAAACTTTTTAGTGGATAATTCGCACCAATAATAATATCCGTCTCGACTAGTATTCCCACACCTCTTACACATACACTTGTAACAACGATAGTCGTTACCTACCAGACTTTTACAATGAAAGCAATGATAATAGTCGAGAGATGCCGTAAGAATTAAATGATTTAAGAGGATAAGAAGATAAGAATTAAACGGTATGAGAGGGTAAAGAGATAAGAATTAAACATACGAGTCATTCAGACCCGGGCGATGCCCCGGGCTGTATATGATGGTATTATATATTTAAATTGTTAATGTTCAGCACTAATTTACGTCATTTTGATCATGATTGGATTTTGTTGGTTAATAAGTTTCTAAGTTGTGTTTGTTTATTTTGTCATTTTTAATTGAGGTTGAGTGAAACACTCAAAATAGTATTTAATCTCGTGCGTTGCACACAGTTTTGGTTTGTTTTGGTTATGTGTTTTTGTTGAGGTTGTACGTTTCTAATTGTTCGTTGCGTAATAAGCTTAAACACATACTGCTCTATCAAAATATTGATACCCCGTGCGATGCACACGGGCTTTGTAGAAGCTGTCAAAGTATAGTTTTTTGGGTTTATGTTTGTCGTTTTAGATTTTAGTTGTCATGGTATCACAAATGTGTTAACCTTTAAACGTTTTTAATAGACTTTTCTTTGTTGCTTTAGGGTTGTATATTAGTTTTTATATCTTAATATTTGGTACGTATGTTGTATAAAAGTTGTCATATTATTACTCATTTTCTAAGGTTTATAAGAATAAAGTACTTTATTTAGTTGTATATGAGTTGCACATGGGATGTATATAAGTTTTTATATCGTAATCTTCGGAACTTATTTTCGTCATTATATATTAATAATTAATTGACTAAAAATTGAATGCTTCACATTATGTTTAAATAAACTTACTTGCTGAACGAATCAATAGGTATAGCCCGTTTATCGGTTTAAGTTGACATGAAGTTAAAAATATTGCATGTTTTAGAATTTTGTAACGCACTAGGGGTTATTATTGATTTAGCCATGAGATGTATTTATCCACCGGTGGCTCGTGGCGTTGTTGTTTGTTGTTGGTTGTTGTTGTTTGTTTGTTGGTGTGTTGTTGTATTGTTAATGTTTGTTGTTGTTGTCTTTTCGGTGTCTCTTTTGAGGTTGAATCATTTGCTTTTAGTTTGTCATTTATTTGTATGTTTTCTTGATACAAC
>LBNU01010588.1:99849-120328 GCA_014162995.1 Artemisia annua
AGAGAGAGAGAAATGAGAGTGTAGGTGATGTGTGTGTGTGTTTGTGTGTGTGGGTTGTGTTGTGGCCGGTTATAACCCCACAAGGACGATTTTTATATTATCTTTTTTGAAATGGTAGTAATAATAATATTAGTGGTATAAAAAGGGTGGGTGAGGTAACCTGACGTAAATAACGTGGACCAAACCCGAAACTTATTTAAAGTTTACCAACTCTCTCTCTCGAACCGAGATCATTCCCAAATATTTAGCTTCTCACGATACGTTCCAAAATTATAAAGTAACTGAACCAAACATTTTTAAATATATAAATTTTGTTAGGTTATCCTAGTGCCGGAGTCAACGTAGTGCTTAATAATGATCTCACCAATAAATCACCACATATATCCCATATAAAATTTAAAATCCCAATACGAATTCCATAGAAACCACGAATTTTAGAAATCACGATTTAAAGTTTACAACTTATCGCGAATAGACTTATAATTATTTCAAAGTCATTAAATTTAAAGTAATGCGGGTTTTTAAATAGCTCCCTATTTTGCCAGTTGTCACAGTTTGAATGTTATATTCGATGCACCAACGCCTTCATCTTAAGATAAGAAAGCTTGTCAAATCGCCGTGAAATACTTGTGATGATTGTATAGAATTCCATTTGTCGATACTTATGGAAAATGTTGATTGTATAGAACTTATTAAGCTGTCAAAGCTATGTGACTTTTAGCGAAAATGCAAATACGGTGTAACAGTCCATTTGTCAATACTTATGGAAAATGCAGTACAAAGCGGAGACTATTTGCACTTAATAGATACTTCATTAAGCATAAACAGTTAACCTTACATAGGCGATGTTTTCTGACTGTTGTACAAAAAAGAAGCATCACGCCTAAGTTATGCCATATGATAACGCTCAAATTGTGCATGTTTTTAGTGGCATTATTCGTATGTTTTTTGGTTATTTTTATATGCTTTTGTTACTTAATCGTATAAAAGTGTGTATGCTAGGAAAATGAATGAAAAGACGAAGAAATGATCAATAAACGAAGATTTATGCATGTACGAAGAATTCCCAACAAATGAAAGTCTCTTGGAGTTTATTCGAGAAGATAAAAGTCATGAAGTTGTCACACCAAAGACTCAAGAATAAAGTACAAGAAGGAAAACGAGAAAAAAAATTAAGGAAAGAAGCTAAAACGAAGAAATAATGGAAGACTCGTCGTTCCCGACACACCTTCACCATTTTGGCCATAAGTTGAGCATACGAACTCCGATTCAGTTGATTCAAGCGGCCACGAAAAGCTAAGAGAATGATCTACAACTTTGGTTTTTATGGTTTTCTGCCAAAATGCATCCATCCGAACGGATGGATGGATTACCGAACGGATAGATGCAAATGTCTCATCCATCCATTCGGCATGGTCCCGTAACCGAACGGATGGATGAATCTGACCTCCCCAAGTTATTTTTAATGCTTATTTAAGTGCCATTAAGCCCCAAGTCCGATCATGTCTCCATAATAACTCCATTTACTGCCATTTTATGACACTTAGTGCCCAAGTTTCATGCTTGGAGGCTAAGATTGATTTCTACTACATATAGGAGTGCCTAGCCTTGGTTTTCATTGTGCAATTCGAGCCTCCACCCTTAAGGATGAATTTTCACCACCTTTTTCTCACCCAAAAGGCCACAACCCTCTGCCATTTCCAGAAGTAGTGCTCAAGTGCTCAAGAAAGTGTTCGGGTATTATTTTCCGAATTGGTTAGAAGTTGTAGTTGATTGGAGGCTTGAAAGTTGTTCTAAATCCTTTCACTTTTGCCTATTGTAATTCATACTTTGGGTAAACCTTGTTACTTTTATATTTCATGATGTTTATGATTACTATGATTGTTGAGATTTTGTGTTTGATTGAAATAATGATTTTGTTTTGTGTACATGTTTGATTCATATGATAACTTGTGATAAAAGGATGTTTGGATACAATTAGTGTTTGTTTGGTTTATGATGAAAGACATCATATTTGGCTAAATTGGAACTTGTCTCGTTTATTGTTTGGATAAATTATTGTTGAGTCTAAATGTCGAAAGGATTCAATAGTGGTCGATTTCAATTCATTAGTCGAAAAATGTTTTGGTCTTGTAATTTGTGACGATTGTATGAGAAACTTGATAAACTAAACAAGTGAAAGTTTAATTTGGATTATCGGTCGAAAGGCATCTTTTGAATATGTGTTCTAATCATTTTTCAAGTAAATGGTACTTAACAAATTAATGACATCAAAGTTATGGGTCGAAATAACTCTTTGTTTGTTGTTGGTTTAGGCATAAGCCTCATGACATAACCATTTGATTAAGGCTTATACATATTTGATTTATAAAATACTAAATTATTATTGGTTCTAGAGGCCGTAAGGATTACCTTTGATAATATGTTTCCAAACTAAACATCCAAATATCCATGTAATCATTTGTCCAAACATGTATGTTCTTTGTGTGAATGTTCTCATATTACTTTTCTTGTGGTTTGATCCGTGACAATCATAACCACCAACTTGTTACTTGCTTAAACAAACAAACGACACTTGAGTGTAACCAAGTCTCTTGGGACGACCTTGATTTACCAACTCCTATACTACAAATGACTAGGGTATACTTGCCCGAATGTGTTCCTAATTAACCGGTAATTCTTGTTTATAAATTTAAAGCTTAGTTGGAGCCCATCAAGTTTTTGGCGCCGCTGCCAGGGACTTGTTTGTTGCACTTGTTTGTTTGTTTGATTGTCTTCTTGATTGATATATTGTTTGCTTGCTCGATCATTATTCCGGCATCGCCGCAACAAATTTTTGGCGCTGATATGGATTTTTTGTGGTATAGAATAGTGAATGAAGAGTTCGTACCGAAGGAACACTCGTGAAAGTAATTCCCCGGGTCGTAGTCCCAACGAGGGTTGAATTCGATCTTGTCGGTTCGGTTTCGTGAATCTTGTGAAGTGAATGAGGATAGAAGAAATTATTAGGGTTTTTGATTACTCTACTAAAGGAATTCAAAACGCGATTAAAGTAAAAAAGAAACAAGTAAACAATGCAAAAGAAGCAAACAAATAAAACAAACATTTAAATAAAACGCAAATAAAACTCAACATTACTAGTTTTAAAAGAAAAATAAAAGTGGTACTAGTCCTACGTTTGCAAATTAAGTTTTTCTAAATAATAGGAGATAAAAGAAAAATAACGTAAAAGGAAAATTATATTTTTGGCTTTTTAATTAATTAATGAAAATGATATAAAGGCTAATTAAAAAGGAAATAAGTAAAAGAAATAGAAAACTAATTATTATTAAACTAGAAAAGTTTACTAAATTACGTTACTTGATAAAAGACGCTAACTTGTCATATGAAAAATCCTTACTTGATAAATTTTAGAAAAATTCGGCGGAGTTTCGTTTAGATATAAGCACAAGAGACCTCACTCGATAAACGATGAGGTAATGGTTATCATACTTGATAATCTTGGCTAACACGCCAAAAGAATTGATACTCGATAAACAAATGAAAAACTCGACAAAATAAAACAAAATAAAAGTAATACACTAGCTTACTCGATAAAACTAATTTACTACCTTATTCTAAAAAAAAACATACTCGATAATATTTAAAGGCAGTCATACTCGATAATGAAAATGCAAAACATTACTAGATAACTTGGACTTAATATTATAACTCAAAATCCTAACTTAATAATTTGCAAAAAGGTGCTATTTCGAAGTTAACATATTCGACAATTATGAAACTGATACTTGAAAGGGATAGCTAGACATACTTGATAAAACTATTAAATACATTACTAGACAAAACAGATTTGAGATTACTTGATAGTAAAATGCAAACTCGATGGAAAACTTAATCGACAGAAAATCATGCATACTCGATAAGAAGTGACCATACTCGACAATTACTTGACATACTCGATAAAATAAATGGATACTAGATAAAACAAAGACTTACTCGAAAATTAAAGTGCTTACTCGATAAAAACAAACATAAAACATTATTTTGATCCAAAATAAAGCCTAAGACTAATGTTTTACTACCAAATTTATTACTAAACATGCTAGTTTAACCAAAAACAATAAATCCCACCAATAAAAACACGAATTTAACAACTAAAAATTAAAGATTTTTAGAGAGATAAAAAATTTAGAGAGAGAAAGCTAAAATAAAACACATATTTCATTAATAAAACTAAGACTAAGCAAAAAACTAACCAACCTCTCAAATGAGGTATAATGTGCTATTTATAGGCTAGGGGCTAGGGCTTCACTAATCTTTTACATTGTTGCATATTTAGCCCCTAGACCTTTACAAAACATGAAATTCAAGCTTAAAACATTACAAGAACGTAGCTAATGTAACTAAATGCTCAACGCGACGGTCTAGTACGATCCTAATGCGTGTCTTGTAACTTGGAGGATTCGAGTAGACTTTTCTTCCGAAGTTCTTCAAAGGATAAAATTGACCACTTGCCGAAACTTGGATGACTTTACGTGTCAATGTCTTCGGACTTCAAATAAAGGTCTCTTTTGTCGTTCTTTGAATTTCCAAGGATTTGAATTGTCATTTTGGGCTTTTCTTAGATAGATTGCTTCCTCGGCTTCGGCTTTTGACACTTTTCCAAATCTCATGCTCGGTTTAGGCTTTTTGGTTGATTTTGGTGTCAGTTAAAGAATATCCGCTCCTGCACGATCACAAACACAAAAACACACTTTTCTTTGGCATTTGTTAGCAATATTAGTCTATTTGGGTCGTATTTGGCCATGAAAAAGGTATGTGAATTAACACATACCAGGCGCCGTTGCCGGGGTTTTGGTTTCACGTGTTCTAAAAATGCTCATTTCAATGTTTGCTACCAAAGTGTGCTCAAAAGTGTTTGTGAAAAAACCACCAAAACCACCCAAATCAATCCAACCGATCGGTCACTACCTGTAACCGATTCGGTTGGAAGCTTCTGTCAATTTTTTTAATTTGTGTTTTTCTTTTTTTGTGAGTTTTGAGTTTTATATGCTATGTGATCTCTTGCATGCCTTTGTGTTTTGTTCGTGTTATTTTTGTCTAAATTAGTTTCGTATTTAATTTGGAATATGCCTATCTTGTTTTAGATCGTCTTGTTTTAATTTTTGTTACGTGACTAATTATGTTTGCTTGTGTCTACGTGCTTGTTATTTTTTGTGATCGTGCTTTTATGTGTTCTTGTTTTATTTTGTCAATAAAAAGTATTAAGTAAAACTTGTTTTCATATTAAAAAAAAAAGATTTCTGCCAAGCGGCCACGGAAAGCTAAGAGAAAGATCTACAACTTTAGTTTTTTATGGTTTTCTGCCAAAATGCATCCATCCGAACGGATGGATGGATTACCGAACGGATAGATGCAAATGTCTCATCCATCCGTTCGGCATGGTCCCGTAAACGGATGGATGAATCTGACCTCCCCAAGTTATTTTTAATGCTTATTTAAGTGCCATTAAGCCCCAAGTCTGTTCATGTCTCCATAATAACTCCATTTACTGCCATTTTATGACACTTAGTGCCCAAGTTTCATTCTTGGAGGCTAAGGTTGATTTCTACTACATATAGGAGTGCCTAGCCTTGGTTTTCATTGTGCAATTCGAGCCTTCACCCTTAAGGACGAATATTCACCACCTTTATCTCACCCAAAAGGTCACAACCCTCTGCCATTTCCAGAAGTAGTGCTCAAGTGCTCAAGAAAGTGTTCGGGTATTATTTTCCGGATTGGTTAGAAGTTGTAGTTGATTGGAGGCTTGAAGGTTGCTCTAAATCCTTTCACTTTTGCCTATTGTAATTCATACTTTGGGTAAACCTTGTTACTTTTATATTTCATGATGTTTATGATTACTTTGATTGTTGAGATTTTGTGTTTGATTGAAATAATGATTTTGTTTTGTTTACATGTTTGATTCATATGATAACTTGTGATAAAAGGATGTTTGGATACAATTAGTGTTTGTTTGGTTTATGATGAAAGACATCATATTTGGTTAAATTATAACTTGTCTTGTTTATTATTTTGATTAACCATTGTTGAGTCTATAGTCGAAAGAATTCTCAATAGTGGTTGATTTCAATTCATTAGTCGACGAATGGTTTTGATCTTATACTTTGTGACGATTGTATAAGAAATTTAATAAACATAACATGTAAAGGTTTAATTTGGATTATCGGTCGAAAGACATCTTTTGAATATGTGTTTCCATCATCTTTCAAGTAAATGGTACTTAACAAATTAATGACATCAAAGTTATGTGTCGAAAGAACTCTTTGTTTGTGTTGGTTTAGGTATAAGGCTCATGACATGACCATTTGATTGAGGCTTATGCATATTTGATTTATAAAACACTAAATTATTATTGGTTATTTTGGCCGAAAGGATTACCTTTGATAATATGTTTTCCAAACTAAACATCCTAATATCCATGTAATCATTTGTCCAAACATGTATGTTCTTTGTGTGAATGTTCTCATATTGCTTTTCTTGTGGTTTGATCCGTGACAATCATAACCACCAACTTGTTACTTGCTTAAACAAACAAACGACACTTGAGTGTAACCAAGTCTCTTGGGACGACCTTGATTTACCAACTCCTATACTACAAATGACTAGGGTATACTTGCCCGAATGTGTTCCTAGTTAACCGGTAATTCTTGTTTATAAATTTAAAGCTTAGTTGGAGCCCATCAAGTTTTTGGCGCCGCTGCCGGGGACTTGTTTGTTGCACTTGTTTGTTTGTTTGATTGTCTTCTTGATTGATATATTGTTTGCTTGCTCGATCATTATTCCGGCATCGCCGCAACAAATTTTTGGCGCCGTTGCCGGGGATTTGGTTTCACGTGTTCTAAAAATGCTCATTTCAATGTTTGCTACCAAAGTGTGCTCAAAAGTGTTTGCGAAAAAACAACCAAAACCACCCAAATCAATCCAACCGATCGGTCACTACCCGTAATCGATTCGGTTGGAAGCTTTTGTCAATTTTTTCATTTTGTGTTTTTCTTGTTTTGTGATTTTTGAGTTTTATATGTTATGTGATCTCTTGCATGCCTTTGTGTTTTGTTCGTGTTATTTTTGTCTAAATTAGTTTCGTATTTAATTTGGAATATGCCTATCTTGTTTTAGATCGTCTTGTTTTAATTTTTGTTACGTGACTAATTATGTTTGCTTGTGTCTACGTGCTTGTTATTTTTTATGTGCGTGCTTTTATGTGTTCTTGTTATATTTTGTAAATAAAAAGTATTAAGTAAAACTTGTTTTCATATTAATTTTTTTTTTTTATTATAGGTTCGATCCAACCGATCGGATGTTGCCCGCATCCGATTCGGTTGGGGTGTTTGGCATAAAACCAACCGAATGGATGGATTTTCATCCGAACGGTTGGAGTTCTCGGTAAAAATTTTAACTTTTGTCAATTTTCAACCAATCGGTTAGATAACCTGACCGATCGGATGGACTAATCGGTAAAAAAAAGAAAAAGAAAAAAAAAAGATTTTCATTTTTTGTTTTTGTGTGTTTGTGTTTAGATCGAGTATGTTTAAATGTCTTTTGGTTTTTGCAAGAGCGTCATTTCTATAATTCTACTTAAACTCGTTTTTGCTATTTTTTTTATTTTTAATTTAGTACGGTGTGAATAAATAAGTACATGTTTTTAGTAAAATAAAAATGTTTTGAACTTTGTGGGTATGTTCACTGGAAACCCTCACGAGACTTCACTCGTCCACTCGGGCCACCGAGGGGCTTAAAAGGCTTGTTGCATACGCTAAATGCAACCGCGATGCCTACGAAAGTGAGTTTTAGGATTTTACGTGTTTTTTTTTGTAGTTTAGTTTATTTTTGCAGATTTAATAAGCTCTTGGAGATTGGATTATTGGATTATTGGTGACTTTATACTTGGTGTGTTGATGTTTTGTTGGAAGCGAAATTGATTGATCTCACAAGCTTATGCTAGCATTTGCTTAGCACCTTATCATATGGAGTTCGATCACGATTTTTTTGGCCCGGGAAGTTTCGTTTCTCTTGGACTATCTATTATTTATTTTCCCTATTTTACATGCTTTGAAGTTGATTTTTCACATTAATGACTATAATGTATAACTTAAGTGTGGGGGAAATTAAATTAATACAAAAACGAAACTGATTTTTAATTTTCATATTTTGGGTCAACAATTTAAAAATTATGTATACTTGTTTGCCCTTGTGATCTAGTTGTTTTCACATTTTTAGGATAATATATTAGAATAACTGGATCATCCCACTGGTGAAATCTGTAATTTTGAAAAATTTGAGATGTGTCCCGATTAATATTGCAATCCATTCTAGGATCGATGACATTTGCTAGCACGTTTTATAGCCCTTTTCACTAAATTGTGAGGATTTGAGCCTTTTTCTTATATATCATACATCTTTTATGCTTGAATTTTTTGCTATGAGTGTGCCGGTGATTTTATTTATTCTAGAACTTGTACATGTAAATCATTACCAGACCGCAGTAAGATCGCACTCGTGTGATATAAGTGTATTCGTGTGATAAAGAGGCAACCTTAGGATTACAACCAAATGATCATCCGTTTACAAAATAATTTTTGCTAACCACATCGGTTAGTTAACCTCGTATTTGGAACCCATTTGTTAGCGTTTATCTTTAACGCTAGATACCCCTAGTTACACCCTTTGAGCCATTCTTTTCTTTTGTTATATCCAGAAAAATACAAAAATATTTTTCACTTTAAACCTTAGCCTAACCCCTTGTCAAAGTCTAAACGGTGGGTTGCTAGTTGCTTGGTATGTTGGATTGTTTTTGATGATTATTAGTTAGACACACTTTGTCGTTCGTGTGTGCTATTCCGACAAAGACGAAGGATGCATACTTCTTATTTGTATTTTTGTAGTGTATGCTTATACGAAGTGTGGGGGATTTATGTTTAAAAAAAAGTTAAAAATAAAAATAAGTCGTCGCAACTATAAGGTGACAATTATAGCAAATGTGTTATATGTGGAGATGAAGAAAGAAAGTTATGTGATATGTTGTTAGCTAATGTGCTATGTATGAAGAATATTGTTATGGCGAATCGATGTATCGGTATGTGAAAGTCTGAAGAGGAGATAGTTGGTAACTATAATCATTTACGGGTTTGCGGTTTGTTCGTAACTAGCAACAATGGGACTTTGACTTGACTTTATCTTTCTTTTAAAACCAATTTCATAAATATATCCCATGCCTTATCCTTACCTTTTGACTTAGTGTAATTATTAAGTGTATTGACATGTAGTGACCATCCGAGTTCGTGAGGATCTAGATAACGCACTAGCGAACTAAGGTTATCCTTAGTGACCATCCGTTATTTGGTGATACAAGAATTCGCGCCAGCGATCTATTATGTTTTGCACAAGATATTTGCACGAAAGTCTTATTAACCCTTAGCCTAAACGTTACAACCCGAATAAAAGTCCTCTTAAATGCTTTGTGCTTACACCACGTCGGTAGAGTTTTGTTTCTTGTACAAGCCTATGGTAATAAACGGATCATGACTGAGCAATGAGTGTGATTTCTCTTATATATACTACATGAGTGATTGAGTGAATTATACTTCGTTTCTTTTTCGTGAGGTGTTTAGAAATGTTAATCAAGCGAGAAAATCTATGGGTATTGTCAAACATCTCGGTTTTTCACCACTAAAGCTTAAAACGATGAATCTTATCTCGTACTTGTACTTGGTAGATTTGCATCATATTTTTAATAATCATTTTTTATGCACCATGTGGATTTATTTTTATTTTTCTTAATATTTGCTTGAGGGCAAGCAAACCCTTAAGTGTGGGGGAGTGTGCGCTCAATTTTTCCCTTATATAAAAAAAAATCCAAAAAGATTTTTCGTTATTTTCTAGATTTTCATTGAATTTTTTATTTTTTTTTTCATTTTGTCATATAGTTATGCATTTTTAATTTTTCTTTTCTTAGATTTGCTTGAGGGCAAGCAAAGTTCAAGTGTGGGGGATTTGATAACGCTCAAAATTAACATGTTTTTAGTCGCGTTATTGTGGATTTTATGGTCACTTTTATGAACTTATGGTACTTAATTGAGCATAATTCGTGTTTTAGGTTCATGGAAGCTCAAAGTAAGGAAAATGCAGAAAAAGACGTAAAAACGATCAATAAACGAAGATTTATGCATGTACGAAGAATTCCCGACAAATGAAAGTCTCTTGGAGTATATTCGAGAAGATTAAAGTCATGAAGTTGTCACTCCAAAGACTCAAGAATAAAGTACAAGAAGGAAAACGAGAAGTGAAATGAAGAAAAGAAGCTCAAACGAAGAATTATTGGAAGACTCGTTGTTCCCGACACACCTTCACCATTTTGGCCATAAGTTGAGCATACGAACTCGGTTTGACCTCCCGTTTTCGGCCACGGAAAGCTAAGAGAAAGATCTACAACTTTCAAGTTTACCATTTTCTGCCAAAATGCATCCAACCGATCGGTTGGAGCCCAACCGATTCGGTTGGTGCTTTTGGTCATCTTCCAGCCGATCGGGTTGGAGCCCAACCGATTCGGCTGGATGATTCTGACCTCCCCAAGTCATTTTTAATGCTTATTTAAGTGTCTTTAAGCCCCAAGTCCGATCATGTCTCCATAATAACTCCATTTACTGCCATTTTATGACACTTTGTGCCCAAGAAACTTGCTTGGAGGCTAAGGCTTGATTTCTACTATAAATAAGACCACTTTGGCTTGGTTCTAGGTGTGCAAATCGAGCCTCCACCCTCAAGGACGAATTTGTCACCAAAATAAAGGGTACAATTCCAGCCTCCACCTTAAAGGAAGAATTGTTACCAACTTACCATGGTGAATATCAAGCCTCCACCCTAAAGGACGAATTTTCACCAAGTGCACTTCTGGCCTCCACCCTTAAGGAAGAATTGTCACTACCTTTGCTCTAATTTACCTATTGTAATGGATACCTTGGGTAAACTCTTGTTACTTTTAAGATGTTGAATTTCATATCTCATGTTTGGTTCTTTATGTTTCATGTGATGTGTTCTAATAATAATAATCTCTTAATGCTTGTTTGGATATTATGTTAACTTGTGATAATAGGATGTTTGGATACAATTAGTGTTTGTTTGGTTTATGATGAAAGACATCATATTTGGTTAAATTATAACTTGTCTTGTTTATTATTTTGATTAACCATTGTTGAGTCTATAGTCGAAAGAATTCTCAATAGTGGTTGATTTCAATTCATTAGTCGACGAATGGTTTTGATCTTATACTTTGTGACGATTGTATAAGAAATTTAATAAACATAACATGTAAAGGTTTAATTTGGATTATCGGTCGAAAGACATCTTTTGAATATGTGTTTCCATCATCTTTCAAGTAAATGGTACTTAACAAATTAATGACATCAAAGTTATGTGTCGAAAGAACTCTTTGTTTGTGTTGGTTTAGGTATAAGGCTCATGACATGACCATTTGATTGAGGCTTATGCATATTTGATTTATAAAACACTAAATTATTATTGGTTATTTTGGCCGAAAGGATTACCTTTGATAATATGTTTTCCAAACTAAACATCCTAATATCCATGTAATCATTTGTCCAAACATGTATGTTCTTTGTGTGAATGTTCTCATATTGCTTTTCTTGTGGTTTGATCCGTGACAATCATAACCACCAACTTGTTACTTGCTTAAACAAACAAACGACACTTGAGTGTAACCAAGTCTCTTGGGACGACCTTGATTTACCAACTCCTATACTACAAATGACTAGGGTATACTTGCCCGAATGTGTTCCTAGTTAACCGGTAATTCTTGTTTATAAATTTAAAGCTTAGTTGGAGCCCATCACCATACAACTGGCAATACCATTGAAACATATTTACATACTGCATAGTTTTTGAGATGTAGGGAAGAAGGTTACATCTAAGCAGCAAAAGATGTAACTAATTGTTTTTAAACGATGCATAGCAGTGCATACTTACGTAGAGTATTATACATAAATAACTGATATATCGCATTGCACTTTTGCTCTCCAACCTTGATCTGATTAGTCTGTTTTTTTGGGTTTTTTCAGAGGTGTTTTCTCTGGTGCATTTTTGTCTTCTGTGAAAATTATTCTCCTAGCGCCTCTTTTTGGGGGTTCGTTTTTATGTTTTGATATTTCAGATGAAGGGGTTTGTTTTGGCGGCGGTGTGGTGTCAGTTTCCTTTGGTTCAAAGGTGTCAGGTGGAGTTTCGGGTAAAGGTGTTCCGATTGTTTCACATTTGGTTTTTGCATCTACTGTTGCCATTGTGTTTTGCGTGGAAGATTCCGCACCACTTTTAGGTACTGCACTCGCATTTGATGTTAGCAATGGTGTGTCGTCCCAACAGGTATCAAGAATGAAAACTTGTTTGTCTTTTGTACAGTCTGGATCAAAGTGTAGCTGAAAATTTTTGCTCTTTCCTTGCAGAGAGAGCAGTTCCGCTAGATAGTCATAGGGATTTGGGTCTGGTATGGTCTGCAGTAATTCTTTGCAATCTTTTACCAGTGAGTTTGCTTCATTACTGAAACACGTCATTGTTCCAGTGGTAGTGGCATCAGATAACACTACTCTGAAGCAATAGCTGTGTAAAAAATTTTAAACATGCTCTTTAGCAATGATACAATCTTTCTTATAAACAGTGTACCATGTATTATAGTTTACCTGTAAAGCAAGTCATCGTTGGAGGTTGGCTGCTTACACTGGGCATGCGGAAATAGCTCTGAGATTTTGTAACCGCAGTCAAAGCATTTCTTGAGAAACCATGTTCTTTTTGTATCAATTGTGTTAATTGTAGTGGCGACAGTAAACCACACATTCTGTCATTTAAATAAAAAATGTGTATTAGCTTTTGATTTGATAAGGGTTATGTTACAGTTGTTTATTACCTGCTGGTTTTGCGGATTTTCTGCAGCCAAATCTGCAAGAGTGACGCGGTTTCTATACTTTTCTTGGTCTGGATCTGCCCATCTTTGGTGCTGGATGTTCAGTATTGTTGGTGGATCAATGAATTCTTCATACTTGTATCATTAAGCGATGTAAGTTTAGGATCTGTTAAAAGATAAAATGTAATATTAGTCTGTTAGGTTATGCCCTTACAACCGAAAGTCTTGCCTGTACCTCCATGGCCATAAACAAATATGAGCTTCTGCCGACGATCATTGACTGCATGTGTGACTTGTTCAAAGATTATTCGTTGGTCAGCATTTATATGGCCTACTAATCTTTCACTTTCACTCCTTAACAATTCACGATTATAGGACCTTTCTTCCATCAGCGCCCTGTTATTCAAGATTTGTAGTAAGTGAGGTGGAGGCAGATTAAACCCAAAATCTTTGACCGATTTTCCATAGGAAGTAAGGATTGCTTGCAGCTCATACATAAGACCATCTTGTAAGTCTTCAGGACTGACGAAGATCTTGTATATGCAAGGCCTTCGAAAGTATTTGGGGAATGTCTTCTGACATGAAACTTGCGTGTGACTATAGCAATGTAACCGGGTTGGAAACCTCACAAAAGATAAGGAGCTGACAAAAAAGGTTTCGCATGTAAGATAGGGTGGCTGAGAAAGAAGCTTCTTGTAAAGTAATGTTCCATTCTTGATCACCACCTAACAGCCCCATGGCTTCACACGCGGCTCTATTTGTAGGATAGACAACCTCGTCAACTGTACGGATATAGCGGAATGACATTGAACCTTTTTTATGACAGAGTAACAATCTTAAGTAGAACGCATCTCCAGAGTTAGGATGCACATATGTCAAACGGCCAATTGATACCGCGCTGGCACGGCGCCTACGCTGCCAGTACTTCCCATCCTTGTGCCACACATATTCTTTCGAAAAGTTTAAGTATGTTAGATGGCGGCCGTCTGTATTGTAAAGGTTGTATCTAAACCATTCAGTCAGTTTCGTCCTTTTGTTGTGCTCACTATCCACAACCGCTTGCAATCGCTGTTGTCTTCTAAAATTCACCCGCTGCATATTCTCAAGGTGAACCGCAAGTATTTGAACCGGTGGATCCCTGCTATGTATGCTGAATCCCAGAATCCTCCAGCATGCCTCATGTGGTCCAATGAATCTAGCATCTTGGAAATTCTTGATTTCATCAATGTGCAATGAACGACGACTTGTACTTGCTTCTGTACTCCCAAGTGTTCTTGTAATATGAGTTACTATTTGGTCGGTGCCTTTTGAAATATACTTAAAGAGGTATTTTGTAAGCATTGACCACTCACAGTACTCAACATTGATATGCGCGTAGAACCGCATGCACAGAGACCGGTTATATGGAACAACATACCCGTTATCAAGGCTGACATTTTGCCTTATCGTTGTTATGCCTGAATCCCTTATACGGTAATACACATATCCCTTCTGATCAATAAATGTTCTGGACAAAAATCTTTAGGAAAGTTCTTAGTGCATACATCACTATCCCGCATACATGGTGCTGATTTATTGACCAACCCACACGGCCCGTGCATCATAAACTCAGTAATAACTCTATAGCCTTCGGGATTGATTGCTGGGTCTGGGAGCTCTACAGAGACATATCTATCTACATCTGTGTGTGCTTGTACATGGTGGCTTTCTTTGACCCATAGGAGTAAATGACAATGTGGCAGCCCTCTTTTCTGGAACTCGACCGTGTATAAAACTGCAATAAGATGATAGTTATTTAGGTATCTTGTAAGTGTAGTAATTTGATAGACAATATACACATATAGATTTTAAACGGTACCTACTTCCACATGCCCAAAAGGCTTTGAATCTCGTAAGAAAGTAACTAAATGATGTATCTTTCTTTCAAAGACACGATCCACAACATCAGGCCTGTCGGCAACTGCGACATGCGGGAACTGCTCCATATATTCTTGGATCTCAGGCCAGTTAACATTGCACGTAAACGTGATAAAGAATGATGGGTTCCCGTGTACCTGGCATATAGCCAAAGCATCCAAATAATGGTTATACATATATCGTGGGCCTCCTGTAAAAGATGAAGGCAGAATTGTCCTTGAACCGACATCTGAACCGTCTTGATCACCACGAGAGATAGCATCGTGTAGGCTGCCATATAGTCATTCCGAATATCATGTTGATGCTCTCTTATAAAGTCAATCCGTGATTGCTCAACGCTACAGTAAGCTGTCACAACATATTGCTGGAAAAGCCTGCCACTCCTTGGGAGTAGGCGATATTCATTAAAACGGTCATGCAGCTCGTATGCATAGTACATTTTCAATGACATTTTTTTGGGAGGGTCGGAAGATGTATCCTCTGCTCAATAACATGCGACCCAAATGGTATCCATCTTCACCAAAGAAAAAAAGCAACGGAAATTGCATTGACATATAAGATGCGTTTAACTTGATCACTTGTTGCAGCTGACAATCATGTTGTTCCACGACCACATCAAATACAGTTTCCACGTCTGGCCCACCTTCAAAAACAATTGCACCAATAGAATCGCCTGTAGGAAATTCATGTTGCCTTGAACCGACAACACCAAACAAACGGACCTTGAATTCTGGAACATCAGCCTCTGCCATTTTATCCCTGACAGTTCTAAACAACTGTACTAATTGATTTTGCTCGTCTAGTAGTTCGATCAAATTTTCCACAATGTCTGGACACAGCCCTTGACCAGTTCTCTAAAAGTGCTCTAAACGATTTGCAACCTAATTTTGTGTGTCATAGATATATACAGTAAAACCTCTATAAATTAATACTCGATAAATTAATAACCTCGATAAAATTAATAATTTCACTACTAGAAAACAAGTCTAATGCAACATTTTTGAAGCAACACTTCCAAAATATGTTGCTTTCTTAGTAAAATTTTGTATAAGGCAACAGTTTATAAAAAAGTGTTACATTTGAAGCTCTATTGCAACATATTTTTAAAAGTGTCGCATATTTTACAACTGATTGCAACACTTTAATTAAGTGTTACATTTGTGTTGGATCGTTATACTCTGACCAAACTACTTTATTATAGCTTGTCTAAGGTTTAGCAGTCTTGGATAAATCCTAAACTACTAATGATGAAACACTGAATTACTCTATTAAGTATGCGGAATTACTTAACAAAGCTAAGAAGAATTATAACAACTTCAACACTTTATATTAACCAAACTTTGAACCTGCTAATTGTACAGATTCACAAACAACCCTAATATAGCTAATATCGAACTTTAGCTTTTCTCTAAAAGTATTCGTATTCGTATCTCTAATAATGACCTAGGGACCTTTTATAGGCACAAGGAAAACCCTAGTCGGTTTACAATACTTGAACGACAAGTATACAAACTCTAACTTTAGAATATTCTAGGTTATACATAATATTCCTAATCTAATCTTCAGTCTTTATTTTCAAGCAGTACTTTGACTTTATCAACGAGCAGTACTTTGATCACAAGCAGTACTTTGACTTTAAACACTTTAGCAGCACTTTGGTCTTCAGCAGTACTTTGATCTTTTATACCCAACAATTTGTAAGGGTGGTGGCAGTCATGCCTCCGAAAAAAACCATACCTCCCAAATCCACCAATAATATCATTCCACCTCATCCCAACCATTTCATACTTTTTTCATACCTCCCAACCCCTTTTTAGTAGCAACCATGCCTTTTTCATACCTCCCAACTTTTTTTTTTGTCTTCTAGTCCCAACGGTTATTTTTCCTTCCATGCCGTTCCATGCTTCCGAATCGTTTCATGCCGCTGGACCATGCCGTTGGAGCATACCGCCGGGGTGGCAACGGTGTTCACCGGCGGTATGCCCCATGCCGATGGGCATGCCGCTCCCACTGCCACCACCCTAAGGGGGTTAAAGGCAAAGCTTGAGTTAAAGTGATGTAGTTTTTCCAAAAGTATGCAACATGTTTTAAAGTACAAGATTTATGAAGAATTTAACGATTCATTTAAAGTGATGTGTTTCATATTGGGGTAGTATATGTGGTAGTAGTACAATTAGAATTTAATATGCATTGGCTCACATGGGATACGATAAATGTTTGTGATACTTGTATTTTTTTGATATCGCTTTTATAGTTTTATGTATTTTTGGTTCTTTTGTTTATGCCACAACTTCCTCTTGAATGTTAAAATATTTGGCGCCAATTATAAAATTGTGCATTCCCTCCATCATTTTAAATATATTAACTGGAACTCAAAATATAACCGAGAGATTTGGCGCTACATTTATCACATTCCCTCCACTTTCCCACTTAATTAGAGTGGTAAGTTAATCTAACCATGAGAAGTTATATATTACAAATAAAAGTATATTAATGGAGACATTGACATTAAAAAGTTCAATAAAAATAAACATTTTACAAAATAGAATAATCTTATGAGTTAATAAGAGCAGTACTAATGGCAACTTAGGGTGTGTTTCGTAATAGTAGCAGTGAGCAGTAGTAGTGATTTATGAGCAGTAACCACAACTCACAGCTTAAGAAGCATTGGGAAAAAGAGTATTTTTAAAAAATAGCAAAGCTCACATCTCTTTTGCCAAACGAATAATAAAAATCAAAAAGCTCGTCATTGCTCACCGCTCATTGCCCCAAAAAGCTCAAAAAAGCTCTGCGCCAAACATGACTTTGCTAGATTAGTTTCTCTCTCATAGACCAAACGTATGATCAAACATCCGTAATGATGACGTTACCGGTGACTCAACACTTTTTTTTTTTTTTTTTTAATTGAAATTTCCTTAATAATTAAAAAACATTACATAATAATTGAAATAAAATAAAAAATATTACAATAAAATAAAAACAAAAACAATAAAAATGTCACTTAAAATGTAACTTTTTTATTTATAAAAAATTGACTAATAAAACAAACAAAGGGCATAAATTGTAAATTTGTTTTAAAAAAAACATATATAAAAAAGAAAAAAAAAAAGTTAAAAAAGATGCATTTGCATCTTCTTCTTCGTTGATAAAGCCTAAACAAAGAAAAAAACCTTAAAAAAAAGCCATATGCAAAAGATCGGTATCCTGGCCGATTAAACCAAGCTCAATGGGAGATGGACCGTGGACGCATTGGGTTGGGTCACCGTAGGGGGAGGGGCCGCGTCCTACAAGGCTGACTGACCGATCATTCAGTCTCCATTACGAATAGTCTTAACCATTTCTAAATCAAGTTGCATGCCAATCGGCAATCGTAATTGGCTGACAACGTCAAAAAAATCAAGTCGTTGAAATAAATTTTTTGTTACAAGTTTAGCGACTATTTAACAACAAAATACAATAACAATTTCATTTTTCAAAAACATAGCAACTACACAAATGATGTGATTGTAGAATTATATTATTCCCAATGATCCATTATGAGTACAATGCCAAGTATAAATACATGTAAACTGATAACAATGTGGGCTAAGCCCGATAATAATGAACTGGACGGGGTTAGTGCTAATATCATCTAGCAGCCCCCCACAGTCGGAGCGGGAGTTAGACGGATACCGAGACTGGTCCAAAAATCATCAAATAGAACATAAGGCAACCCCTTAGTGAAGATATCTGCAAATTGATACCGCGATGGTACATGCTATACACGAACACGGCCTTCGGCAACCTGATCTCTAACGAAATGAATATCAATCTATTGCTTCGTTTGTTGGTGGTACACATGGTTGGAGGAGAGATACACCGTACTAACATTGTTACAATATACCAAAGTGGCCGTAGACAAGGGCGAGTGAAGCTCAGAAAGTAAATTGCGGATCTAGGCTGTCTCGGCAACAACATCATGTATTCTCTTAACATTAACGGGGTTCTACACGGCTTCTTGAAGGGAAAATGAGGGCTTAAACAAGGAGACCCTATATCCCCCTACGGTTTTACTTTGGTTATGGAAGTGCTAACACTTATTTTGTAAAAACTTTGCAAGACTAAAGGCAATAAACATCAGAAAAAGAAAATCGACACAAGTCGTACGTTTGGAGCCAAAACAAAGAGTTAATGTTGGTGGAATGTTACATACAAGTATCCGATGATCTGAATGTCGGCTCCGACTAAAACAAGACATGTTTTGGTACAAAATTCTTGGCCAATACAATCCGCAAGCCAAGCATAATGGGTACAAAGAGCATACCAAGAACATGATGACGGAAAAATGGACTCCGATGAACTGAGAGGTCGGGAAGTTTAACTCGATTGTCGAATAAACCAGCAGGCTTAATGGTGAAAATGATGAAGTTATAATGACGCGGGTTGATATTTTGTATAAAGACATCAAAGGGGAAAGAATTACTCACAAAAGAGCTTGGGTTTTTTTTGAAAAACAAACATAAATAAAAAAATTCCCGATTCGACACAAATAAAAAGAAACCGAGGACGGCTAACTTAGGAAGAACCTGAGTTTTTTTGGAGATGATTCTTTGCCGCGTCCACCAATAAATGAATGAAAGTTACAGGAAAGAAAAAGTCAACGATCATCAAACTCATCCACCACTTCCGGTTCACAACAAGAAATGTTACAGGAAATAATGCAACAACAATTCGCTTTATTCCATGAGACGAAGATTGAGCGATTGGACCACGAGTTGAATTTCTCAAATCTCGAACACAGGACGAGGACTTAAGGACACTTACAATCAACACCGACCGGATGGATCTTATGGTCGCAACGATCATCGAGGAGGCCAAAAAAGTAATCTGAGCCAAATAATATCCTCAAAACTAGTTTAGTTTATGTACATTTATTTTCATATTTATTTTTTATGTATTTTCCTTTTATATATTTTTATGTTTTTTTATTAATTTAATTTTAATTTTAGTTTAATGTGTTGTTTTATTTAAATAAATAAAAATATTAAAAAAAATCTATGAGGCCTATAGGTGTCCTTTAACCACTCTATGGTAAAATGGCCTATGGTAAAATGGCCTATGGGTCTCAACTTCATTCCTACAAGGTGCAAACAACTTGAATACGCGACGCTGACCTCCTAAAAAATGAGGGCTTTACCTGGTTTGAGTCTGTGTGGTGGTGGGTTTAAACCCATAGATTAATCGTCCAAAAGGTCGAAAATCATTCTTTAAAAAAAATAAAAAAAAAATTGTCGAGTTGTTAGCATTTTTTTATTTGCCATAGACCAATGAACCAATCATAGCTACCCATTTTTTTTTCCACATTTTTTTTTAAAACAAATATCTTGCAAACGGTAAATCGTCAAGCTACACAAAAAAATACCATCGCGAACGAGAGTATAAATCATCTTTCCATAGATAGTGCATTGTTTATATACTTTCGACAATTTTTTTTTTTTTTTTTTTTTTTTTTTTTTTTTTTTTTTTTTTAATTTCCGTCCAGAAAATCATATATGATTCGTTAAATCACAATATATGATTCTTACGAATCATATATGATTTGATTGGCTGATCTCTCTT